>PVKP010055653.1:0-10930 GCA_004027715.1 Plecturocebus donacophilus
ACGTCATCTCCCCCTCCCTTCCTCTCCCTCCCTCCCTCTTTCCCTCCTCCTTTTCTTCCTTCCTTCCTTCCGTTTCCTCCATTATTTTTGTCACTGGATATACTTAGAGAATGCTATTCTCCTGAGCCATTCATGTCTGTTCATTTTTTTTTCAAACAGCCCCAGATGGGTATTTTCAGAGTTCGGGTCCTGCTTCAGAGCAGATTGCGTGGTCTGAGAACCCTGGGCTTGAGTCAGGTTTGCATTTCTCCCTGCTCTGTGCCTCAGGGGTCACACGGATGTCTTTCCCTATAACCTGGGGATTAGACTTTGTGGAAGCGGAACCGTCAGCCGCAGAGTAAGGCGGCACGACCAGCGCCATTCGGGGCTCAGTGGACTGAGCTGTGCTGCTGTAGCGCCATCTTGTTCCTCCAGGAGCGCTTCCCACACCCTGTTCTTTCAAGATTTCTAAGCATGTAATTGTGGTTTTGGGTTTTCGTTTCCATGAGATTATTCGTCGTGTGCGTCTTCTGAACGGCTGTGGGGAAAGGGGGGCCCAGCGATCTTCCACAAGCTCTGGGAATGCCAGCCGGCTTTTCTGGGCTGGAGTCCCTATCCCACGGCCATGTTTCCTGTGGCCCAGGCGGGGCATTCGAGCGCCATGATCGGCAGGCGAGTCCTCAGGCAGCCGGCGACCGCAGCACAGGGAAGGCACGTGGGCCGGGGCTTCCGCACGGGAGGCCGCAGAGCCCCGTTTCTCCTCAGGGCCGGGCCGCCATGCGGGCAGTCGGACGCCCTGGGTTGAGGCGCGCACGGCAGAGGGAAGCGCAAGGCCCGGCCTGCACCGACGCTCGCCAGGCAGCCGGGGCGTGGCTCTCAGCACTTCCCAGGTTCACGGCCTGGGACACCCCTTACCAGAAAGACGCCCAGGAAATCGGTCGCTGCATCTCCGGTCGCCCGGCTGAGTGTAGTGCCCTGAAGTCAGTGTCCCCCGGGCTCGCGCCTGGCCGCGCAGGTGCCCGCGGGTTCAGAACTGCTGTCCTCACCCTCAGCTCTGCTGGAGGGGCGGCCTCCCGTCACGTCATCCCTTCCGTGGGCTTGTTAAACCCCCAGGTCAGACTTGGTGGCAAGGGTCTCAGGGACGACCTGGCAGACACAGGGTCCCCCGACACAGCTCACGTCGGGAGACAGCCGGTTCACGACAGTTGTCGCCTCGAGGGGCAAGAGGAGCGCTTCAGACACGGACGGCGCCATGGGGACCAGCCAGCGACTGCGGCTCACGTCAGGAGGCCTCCCGTTCCTGGTCCCGTCAGCGGGCCGGAGCCGTCCTCAGAGCCGCTCAGTCCCCCCGCGGGCCGGGCCCCTCTGCTCGTGCCCGCGGGGGTTTTGTTGTCCCCTCTTCACCCCCCGGCGCGGGAGAGAGTCCCACTGTGGGTTCCGAAGCCGTGCAGACACAGGATACCCGCGTCGCCCAGAGCTGGACTGCCGTGGTCAGCCGCACACAGGCACGGCCCGGGAGGGGCCACACGCCACGCGGGGCCACGCGGGGCCTTCACCGCGGACCAGAGCGAGCTGGCGGGGACTGGGGAAGCAGGAGCCACAGTGACCGCAGGACGCGCTGCTCCTGTCCCCCCGAGAGGACGCTGGTCTCACAAACGCCTCCGACTCAGGCAGGGGCCCCGTGAGGGCGCACTGGGTGCAGCGCAGCGGCCGAGCCGTTGGACACAGCCAGGCCCGGGGCCTCTCCTGCGCGCGGGGCGCTGCCGTGGGCACGGGCGGGGAAACCTCAGGCTCTGGGGCCCGCGAGGCTCAACCACGCCAAAGCAGCTCGTGAACGTACCGCACGTCTTCTCAGGAGAGTTCCAGGAAAACTGCGGAGCTGGGGATGTGAGCACAAAGCAGTAGAAACGGAACTTATGGCAAGACTCTGGGTGAGAATGTAAGAAAAGGAGACCCCCTGCCTCCACTCACGCTCCACGTGTAAGAAAGGTTGAAGACGAAGGCGACCTTCATTTGGTTTCTGTGACTGGGATTTCTATAAATACAGGGAAAGATACCAGGTCTGGTAATTCCTAGCAAGTAATCTCATTCAGAGGCTTGTAGAAGATTATACTTGCTTACTGTTATTCATAAGGCGTACATCTGGAATTACGGAAAATTGTTATTTTTGTGTGCCACCATTATTAGACGGGAAAGGCTCTAAGATTGAAATTGTCAGACACCATGGAGACTTGCATGATGGCAGAAGAGACACTGTATTAATAACGGAGTCTAATAATACCAGAGCTGTTGACACTGAATAAAAGTTTAAAACTGGACTGGGTTTGTTTTCTCAGAAATTATTAGCTCTATTTATTTCAACTCCTGTGCGTTAAGTAGAAAACTCAAAACAGTGGTCACAAACGTTTTGTGCATTAATGATGACATGATGACATCATCTTTCGCTGGGATTCTAAATCTCACAATCTTCTACTAAGCTGTCAAATCACACCGCAAGCTTTCAATGTACATGTGGAAAGGAGGGATCTTGGAATAACTTACTTGGTGTATGATTCTTTAAGATCTCACGATGAACCGTGACGCTGAGGGAACTGCAACGATGAGGGCATATTCTGTTAGGTTCAGGTCTTAGCAGCTGTATCTCATCCATCAAGATCAGCACTGTCCAAAGATATATAATGAGATCTCAAGTGTAATTTAAATTTTAGTAGCTCCATTAAAAAATAAAAAGTAATATGTGAAATTAATGAAATGATATGTTTTATTTAACCCAACATGTCCTCACAATGACTTCCAACTGATAATGCATACAACAATCCTCAGTGAGGGGTTTCAATATTCTTTCTTGCACTGCCTCTGAAATCCAGCGTGCGTTTTACAGTATGGGACGTCTTAACTCGGGCTTCTCGGGTTTCAAGTACTCCGAGGCCACAGGTCGCTGCCGGCTGCCTTACTGGACACTGTGACAGATTTTCTATGCTAAAGGAGGGAAATAGGAAACTAAAAGATAAAATAGAAAGGAGAAGAAGGAGCTATTAAGACAATGACATTTAATGAGCCAAATACATTCATCATGTTCATGTAATTGAAAAGTTATTTTAGTTTCCTCTGAAGACTAGACACGATCAAACCAAAGCAGCTTTGCTTAAGAGTCTTGGGAAACAATGCAAACAAATGCTGAAATGAAAGAGAGCATTAGGCTGACCTCAAAGGCAGCATATTATACAACATATAAAGAGATAGCAATACGACTCCCTAAGAGACCGCATGTAAGACGTGACCATAGAGATAGTACGACCTTAGACTGTATTAGTTAATTGACTAATAATATTACAAGAGTTAGCACTCACAGATTCAAAGGTCAAAAGCAAACAATGCCGATTTAATATCTACATATTTTAGGTAAAATATAGCTCAAATGTCCTAATGAAACAAAAAAAAGTGCAAATTTTTAAAAATTTAAATGCATTTTAAACAGAGGCTGATTTAGAAGAAAATTTTCACCTAGGCAGAGTTCTACTGAAGCCTTTTAGCCACGCAGAATTCAATCCCCATATTGTTTTCTGTCTTATTTCAGTGAAATGTGATGCATGTTTTACCTTAGCAGTACACCATTGAGCATCCTAACGAACTCAGAGGACTTCACTAATTTATCTCTGTAACTTTTACTAAATAACAGTAAATTTATATACCTCTAAGCAAGTACAACTTGGAGTAATGCCAAAAATTTTAAAAAATACCAAGGAATATAAAAATCTACTAAAAGTTATTGTCTACTATCTAAACTGTTTTCTTGTGTCTTGATAAAAAATTTTAGTGGAAGGAAAATCCCAAGCTTAAAAACATAAAGTAGAGATCTGGCTGAGAGACTTTAAATGCAAATGACAACAAGATTTCAAAATGATCAATTAGAAGAGACAGCATAGATTGAATTCTTGAAGATAACTAAATATATCCAGGTGCCCGAATGACCTGTGATTCAAAGAGCACCAAAAAGCAGAAAATGCTATTTTCATTTGAAAAGATAATTTGTAGCTCTGAACACAAAGCAAGCATTCAAATAGCAGCTGCAAGACATTTGACTAAAATAACTACTTTCTATGCCTCACAGAAAGTTAAGTCCAATTGACCCTTGAAAAAACACAGGGTTAGCACAGTTAAAAGTTTACATGCAACTATTGACCCCCAAAAGCTTAACTGCTAATACCCTACTGACATAACTACTAATGCTCCACGTGCTTACCAGCGGAAGGCTTACAGATGACATTAACAGTCTACTAACACATATTGTGCATGGTGCATGCATTACCCACTATATTCCTACAGTAACGTAAGAGAGGAAAAAACGTTATTGAGACAAAAGTTAGGAAGAGAAAACATACGTACTCTTCATTAAGTGGAAGTGGATCATGATAAAGGTTTTCATCCTCTTGGTCTTCACACTGGGCAGGCTGAGGAGGAAGAGGAAGACGGGTTGGTCTTGCTGTCAGAGGTGGCAGAAGTGGAGGAAAATCGGAGTACCTAAGTTGACTTGGGCAATTCAAAATTGTATTCTCAGGGTCAGCTGTGGTAGCATTAAGATCATCATGATAGTGAAGTTTTTTAATCTCTCCAAAATGTTTCCCAAAAACCATAAAGAAAAATATAGAATTTTAAGCACAACACCATTACGCACACACAAAAGAGTCCAAATGGTTATTTAGCCAGCGAAGTCCCGGACCCTGGTGGCTGTGGCTGAATCCGCTGTGTTAGCAGTGCTGTGGAAGGTCAGGTGGCCGCCGGCAGGGAAGAGGCGAGTGGGCTTCCCCACGACTTGCCTTATGTGTGGGGCACCCCTGATGTCAGTAACGCCTTCTTAGAAAAGGGTTCCATCTTCCATTTCAGGAGGCACTTTCCCAGCAAGCAGCAGATGTTTTGCCTAAGCCATACAGACTGCCTCCAAACAGACAAGGACTTAACGAGGCACACTCTCCCACTGCCAGTCCTCACCACAGGACTCTGCCCACAAAAGAGCAGGATTTCAGCAGCTGAAAGTGGCCATCTTAGCAGACACCATCTCTCCATCACTTGCCATGAGCACTCAGCACCCACCTCCAAAGGCTCCGCCCACATCGAAGACCCTGCCTTGCCAGACACTGACCCTGGAGGGCCACCCGGCCAGGCCCGGATGTTTGTTCTGTCCATTAACCAGCCTTTTTTTGCTGTTTCAGTCACCCACTACGTGCAGTTCCCAGGGAGACAATTCCCTGCAGTACTTCCGTTCAGGACTCCTTAGTGAGAACCTTGGGCACACAGGATCGAGCCACTCCACAAGTCAGTCAACGTTGCAAACCATACATAGTAGTATAATCAATATAAATAATATTATTAAACATTCTACAACAAACAAAGTGACACTAAATATCAAGAGAAAAGAAATAGGAAAAATGGTTCAGAATGAAGTACTGTACATGCTACAATCAGGATAAAACTTGAAAACCTTATGCTAAGTGAAAATAAGTCAGACAAAGGAAAAATACTCTATGATCCCACTTATATGAAATACATAAATTCTTAGAGACAAAGTAAAGGGAGAGGGAGAAATGGAGAAATCATGAAACTCTTGTTTAAGAGTTACAGTGCTTCTGTTTGAGATTTTAAAGAAGTTTTGAAAGTAGATAGTGGTGATGGTCACATGACATTGTGAATGCACTTGGTATCACTGAACTGTACACTTTAAAATAATATAAATGAAAAATTTTAAATATGAATTTATCACTTTTTTAAATAGTAATTTTTAAAAACTTTATTACTATAGACTTAAAATTATCAAAATATAGAAGGAGAAGAGGAAACAGAACTAAAACAAGTTCACCAATTGCCTTTTGGGGTTAACTGTGTTAAATTACATAAGGAGGAAGCCATTAACCTGAGGCTGTCTCTGTATTTTAATTCCTTCATAGGAAATTTCAACCTAACTTAGTGTGTAAACAAAACAAAACTCAACTTATGAGTGTAACACACAGTCAAGTTTCAGCCAATAATAAGCAGCCACATAGCCAGTCGCAGAGAGCCCACAGCTCACGATACCCCAGTAAGCAAATGCCTAGTTACAGGCAGTCAGGTGATTTCTCTGCTTTGCTTCTACATTCATCCCATGAGAGGTCATTCCTCATGCTGCTGGGAGGAAATCTGAATCTCTCCTGGTTCCAAGTGCTGCCCGATTCATGAATCATTCTTTGCTCAAATAATTTCTGCTAAATTTAATGTGTCTAAAAATTTTCTTCTAGCAGTTGGAAGGAAAGGGTTGTTTCTTGCATATGACAAATCTAGTAGAGGGATTTTAAATATGTCTCATAGAAAAAAACATTTCTAGGCCTTCTGCTCAGGTTTCTTAGTGAAAGTGCTTATCGCTGAAATCTTAGTTTTGGTCAACCTTTCCCTTTATCTATCGTCTTTGTCTTCTTTGAATATCACTATCATTTGCCTGGAACTCATCCCCAAAGTGGATTTATGACAAGTATATCTTATGAATTGTTTTCACCAAATCTGCAGACTTGTTCTGCTGGCAGTAGCATCCAGTTTAGCTGAGAAGCCTGATGCCAGTTGAGTTCTCATTTCTTTATAAAAGGCCTATCTTGTTATTTTTGTTGTTGTTTCACTTTCCTTTTTCTCATTTTTCTGAAACTATTTAGAATCTTCCATGTAAAATTGCTGCATGGGTTTGATCTTTTTCAATCATTCTTTCTCCTTATCATTTTGAAGTCTCAGTTTTCTTTTGAACTCTGGAAAATTTTATTTCTCACTTTTTTTTTTTATCTTTTTACTATGTTCTTTCCTCATTTTCTCTGTCATTTTATTTTCCAAAATTGCTATGAATTAAACGTTGAATCATCTAAATATGGTCTCTTTCTCTTATTGTTTTTCCTTTTTTTCATTTTTTCCTTTCATCTTTATGCACTAGAAAAATTTCAACTGAAAATTGCAACACTTTCATTAGCAGTTAAATTTTTACTTCCAAGAGTTCTCTCCAGTCCTCTGTTTCCTTCATATTTTCCACATGAAATTATCTTATGTAACAGCAAAATACATTTAAACATTCCCGAGGACATCAAATTGAGATATTTCTGTTTTGCAGAGGACGCACTACCTAAATTATTTCTGTTATGCGGCTATGGTTCATCTATTAGTTTAGGGTTATCAGGTACAAAGGCAGGTATTTTATTCCCCTGACCCTATCTTAAATACCCTACAACAGGGAAGCTTTCCTCTGAGGAATAAAATTGGAGGGCATTTCAAAAAGTACACTTTTCTAAAACTTAATCTTTAAATATTCAGATTCATGTAGCTTAAATATTCAATTGAAAGTCTAGCTTTTAAAACAATCCTCAAGGTGATTCTTATAATCAACCAGACTGGGAATTTCCATTCCAATCTTACAGACCTAGATAAATTGAAGGAGTCTAATCACTGGGCCAGAGGTGGCTCAGTTTGTGTTGGATAAACCTTCTGCAGCAGAATCACCTGAGGGTTTCTTTTTTCTTTTTAAATATATATATATATATATATATATATATATATATATATATATATTTTATCTATTCTAGAATTGACAAAGCAGGCTATCTGGTGGTAATACCTGGAGAGCTGCCTTATAATAAGCTCCTTAAATGAATCTTAGGCACGCAGGTGAGACCGTCTGCTGTAATGGAACAAGGCTTACCCCAACCCTGAGATTCTCTCTTCTTGCCCTGAGGAGCACACAGGACATTAGTGAAAGCCAAGCACGCTGGGCAATGCTGCTGGAGTGTGAAAGGCATTGGAAAGGCTTTGCTCATTTAGCAAGTTCTCCGGACTATTCCTATGGAACTCTCCTTTTAAACGGTGACTTGGTTTTTCTTCTGAGTCCACACTATTTTGGAACGTCCTTCTCATCTGTTGATATGGTAGAAGGACCATGGGCTCGACACCTAGTCTCATACATCATTGAGAAGCCAAGCAAATTCCAGAGTCAGGCCCAAGGGAAGGGAAGCCTCTGTGGGCTGACTTCCGGGTTCAGGGCAAGAACTTCCTGGGGCCAAACGGAAGTCAGCAGAGCTCACCAGGGCCACGAACCTGCAAAGGAAGGGGTTTCCATGGTACTTAGCCTTAGAGAGCATACTTTGACTACCCTACATAAGATAGCACCGACCCCCCATTTATCTCTAATTTCTCTCCTGATTTATTCTTCTTCATGGCACTGCTTTCCACTTTATGGTATATAGAATCATTTGTTTTTGCTGTCTGCCTCCTCTCCAAGTAAAGTTTAAACTCTATCCAAGTTGAAGATTTGTTTCTTTTCTGCTGTATCCCTACCACGGTAGGCCTCTGATAAATACATACTGAATTAATACATTTACCTTCATGTCTCTTCTATGTTTCTCTTTTGGAACCCTAAGAACAAATAGGTAAAGGATGAGAATAGCTATTGAATATGACTATGAAAATTGGCTTTGAGAAGAGAAGATATGAAACTCAAGATTCTAAACACTGGCATTGTTAACACCAACAGACAAACATTAGGATTCGATTCCATACATTTTATTTGAAATGCTTTTTAGCAATTCGAGTGTCCAGCAGAAAGCAAGGAATCAATAGGCGTACATACCTGGTAAGGGAACGATGGCTGCACACTGCTCTTTTTGTTTATGATTGTCAGCGTGTGTACTAAATTCAGAGCCCGTATTCCTGCAGTTTCAGAAATGGCTCTATTTCTGCTCATGGTGAATTCGTGTGAGCCTTATTTTGATGGATACACATAAAGCAATGGATGTTTAGTATGAAGAAACTTATTATAAAACACTGTGGTAGTCTAATGAGATAATTTCCAGGAAAATAGTGCTTGACAGTTGGAGTTTATTATTGCTGACAAAACTGGCAAGTTAGTGTGAGAGTCTCTTACACCAAGAATGGTAATCAAAGCCAGGTCAACACAGTTGTGTGATTTCAGAAACAATAAATTATAGGGATTTTTCTTCTAAGAAATGGAAAAGATTGAGTTATGGCCCCATTCCGTTGGGTGGAAAGGAAAGCACTGGGAGCCTGATGTCTTTCAATGGGATAACGGGGCGCAGAGGCTGCCAACAGCCATGGCACGCACGTACCGATCAACAACCCTTTGGGTGTTTGCATGTACCCCAGAGCGTAAAGTACAATTGAAATGTCATTTTAATATTGTTATTTATACTGTGAAATAAAGTTAACAGAAAAAAAAAAGTAAATACAAGTAGATTTTCTAATCTATAAATGTTTAATATTGAACAAGGTAGTGTATGCGACTTCAGTTTTAGAGTTTACAGCTGCAGTCGTCGGTGCTCTAAAGTGAGATATTTGTCACATGGCCGCTTCTTGTGCTTCCTCATTGAACACCCTGGTGACTTCGGAGTCTCTTCTCTCACTGCAGCCCCTTAAAGCCTCTCTGTAGGAATCTTGGTGTTTTCTGTCTTAGATGATCCCAGGTCCCTGCTCAGTCTCAGCAGCCAGGCAAAGACACAGGGCCTTTGCGGGAACCTGATCTACAGCCCTGGGGTCAGACACCGGCTCTGAGGACACGGGCTCTGAAGCCAGGCAGGCGGGGAGAGTGACGTGATGGATCCACGGAGGAGCGGGCCCTGCGGCGAGGAAAACGGTTCACCGTGGGAAGTGGGTGCCGCAGGACGAGTCGCTTGCGTGGGGAGGCGGCGGGCTTCTCAGGACACCCTGGGCGCCGGGAGCGGGCCTCCGAGTCAGTCTGCACTCTCCCCAGCTTGTGTAGTCCACTTAGTTCTGCCTTCAAAACACACTGAGTGTTATGTCTGCGCGGCTGCATCGCCTGGCCTGAGAAGCCACCCCCTCACCGGGCCTCCCCAGGCCTTTTAACCGTTTAAAAATTCATCCTAGAGAGATCCAAGATGGCCGATCACTAGCAGCTGAGGATTGCCGCTCCCAGTAAAAGCGCAGAGAACCAGTGGACGCCACACTTACCGATACATTTTTGCTGCCCACGGACCAGGACTTTCCCAGCGGAGGAGTCCCACGGGTCGCCAGCATGACCCTTTTGGCTGGCGTGGCTTTTTTGCCGGCGCCTCAGCTCGGTGGCTCTTGGTGCGGAGTAAACGGGACTGAGTCTCCTTTCGGATGATGTTTGGCGCTCTGGGAAGTCAGAGCAGTCCATCCAGCTGACTGAAAAAGGGACTGAGAAGCCAGACCGGAGACCCCTGGGCAGAAAAGCACCACGAACTTCAACGCTGCTGTCTTAGCTAGCGTTGCAAGTCGCACAGTGAAAACTGCATAGATTCCGGAGCTGGGAATTAACAAGCTGGACGTCCACTCAGAGACCTAATTTGAAAGTGGATAATTACAAAGACGACAGATGGATAAAACCATAAAGATGCCAAGAAGCCACCGTAAAAAAACTGAGAACACTCAAAATCAGAAAGTCTCTCCCTCTACAGATGACGCTAGTTCCTCATCAGTAACAGAGCAAGGCTTGATGGAAAACAAGTGTGAAGAATCATCAGAATTAGGCTTCAGAAGGTGGATAATAAGAAACTTCTGTGAGCTAAAAGAATATGTTATAAACCAATGCAAAGAAACTAATAACTTTGAAATAAGGTTTGATGAAATGCTAACGAGAATGGACAATTTAGAGAAGAACATAAACGAATTAATGGAGCTGAAAAACACAATACGAGAAATCCGTGAAGTATGCACAAGTTTTACCAGTCGAATTGATCAAGTGGAAGAAAGGATATCAGAGGTCGAAGACCAACTTAATGAAATGAAACGAGAAGATAAGATCAGAGAGAAAAGAGTAAAAAGGAATGAGCAAAATCTCCAAGAAATATGGGACTATGTGAAAAGACCTAATTTACACTTAATAGGTATACCTGAAAGTGACGAAGAGAATGAATTCAAGTTGGAAAATATTTTTCAGGATATTATCCAGGAAAAT
>PVKP010055654.1:0-10928 GCA_004027715.1 Plecturocebus donacophilus
GGATACTTTTTTTTACATCCAGGATGATGTAGCAGCTAACAGGTTTACAGAAGCCAGAGCAAAGAACAGTTAATTTGTAACACGTTTTGTGATGTATGTTACATTTGAAAAATAGCATTTTGAGAAACACACTGTACATTCTTTGGGTGTTATCTTGCCCTGTGACCTTGCAGCTGGTCAGCAAGAAAAACAGGAGTCTTGAGATGCCGGAGAACTTTGCTGAGAATGTGGGGAGAATAGATAAGGTAGGTTTTACAGGGAGTTAGTTAATTTTAAGCAGAGCTGGGGGTTCGGTTTTATATTGAACACAACACAGTAAATTTTCTTATGCAGCAATCACAGACTATTGTTATTTAATTTCCCTCTTCAGTAGGACCACTAATGCGACTCTAAGCCTCATCAGGTCTGGGTACTGAGTGTGGGGAGATTCCCTCACCCCAGTTGGGAGTAGCCACAGGCGTTAATCAGAGTCCAAGGGAACCCTTGTTCTGCTGTCTGTCACGTGTGAATTTGAGCTTGTGACATTGGGCACAACCCACAATCTCTGAACCTCAGTCCTCCTATCTGTGAAACAAACTAAAGATATTTGCCCTGGAGAATGGCGGACTCAGTGTAACTTTCATGACTGCCTTGTACTGTGTGGCTTCACTGTCAGTCAAGAACTTTTCTCCCCAGGGTAAGCAAATGGAATTAAAACACTGTGATTGTTCTTAAGCACCTCATGCAACGGCAGCTGCACACCATCTGTGAAGTAAGTTGCAGATCTATGATGAGGAAGCAGAATCACGTGGTCTCCAGGCCCTTTGCTGAAATGTCTTTCCGCTGGGCAATTAATTATGTGGTGTTGAAATGTTCTACGTCAACTCCCTTTGGTTTAGTCATCATGCTTGCTTAATGTTCTGTTAATGTCCATGCTGCTTTCTAGAAACTTGCACATCAGCAACCCCATTCAGTTCAAAGGAATTTGCAATATCCCCATAGGCCCTGAATTTCTGTTACCCTGAATGGAACAATGAAAAGGGTAGAAGTGACCGTACTCTCATCTTCCCCAGCTGCCTGGTTGTTGCAATGTGGGAGGTTGGCTGTGGGTGGTGGGTAATGAATCCCTGTTGGGTCCTATTGCCAAACAGACTGACTACACATCAGCTCTGATAATGAATGGATCCCACCCTCAGACAAAAGCAAGAAAATGTGGGTAGCAGTTTGCATTGTAATTAGTAGGGAATAAAAGTCTCCAAGTGTCTCTTGATTGCTGGTTCTTTGGAATTGAAAACAAAGTAAGGTCTGGTACTGAGGGGGAGTCAGTCCCTATTTGGTTAACCCCAAAACATTTGCAATTGCATTTGCTGGATCTGGGATCCAAGAGGTCTTGAACCATGGGGTGGGAAGCCTCCAAAGTCAGATTCCTGATGGCACCCTGGGCTTGATCTCTGGACCTCAGTCGTCCCATCTATGAAATGAACTAAAGACCATGGGAATGGGGCTCCCCCAACCTTTTTCTGCTGGTACCAACACCTGAGGCTGGTGTTGGAGAAGAAGAGCCCAAGAGTCCAGCAGGCAGGAGGCAGGCAGAGGCGGCCAGTCACCGGCTCACAAGAGGCTGTCCTCAGTGAGGTCTTGTCTCTGCCCAGGCAGGCAGAGGCGGCCAGTCACCGGCTCATGAGAGGCTGTCCTCAGTAAGGTCTTGTCTCTGCTCAGCAGCCCCAAGTGGATGAGTATTTGTTTTTTATTGTGGTAAAATATACGTAACATAAAATTTGCCATTTTAACCCTTTTTGAGTGTATTCTTAGGTGGTATTAAGTACATTCATGTTGTTGTGTGCCCATCACCACCACCCATCAACAGATTTTTTTCTTGTCATCCCAGACTGAAACCGTACACATTGAGTGACTCCTCATTCTTTCCTCCCTCTAGTCCCTGGTAACCACTACTCTTTCTACTTTCTCTATGAATTTGACTACTCCAGGGATCTCACGTAAGTGCAATCATACTGTATTTGTCCTTTGGTGTTTGGCTTATTTCACTTAGCATAATGCATTCAAGATTCACTCATCTTGTAGCATAAATCAGGACTTTATTCCTTTTTTTTTTTCTTAAACTACCAATTTATTTAAACAACAAGATGCTTTACTTGAAGGGAAAACTATGTAGTTTTTTTTCTAGAGTAATTTATCCCTACTTAAAGACAGATTGCCCTTTAACAGTGAAGTTATAAAATTGTCCTTGATTTTACAATGATGAAAAGATAGAAATTCTCCAAGCAAGCAAGGTATCCGAGGAGTTTTATGTGTGCGTGTGTGTTTTGATTAAACAGTGAGAGCAAAATAACTTATTGGAATATAAAGATGAGAGCTGAATGAGCATACAACTCATAGAAAAAGGTGGTATTTTCACAGAACGTTTTTCTCCATCCCATCTCCATCTGATGTCAATCAAAACATGCCACTGGGCATTTAGCAAAAACAAAACCAAAAAACAATATACGTGCACACATACCAATTGCTTATGTAAAATAGAGAAACAGGGAAGGGGAAATGAAAGTATAGAGAAAATGATACTGTAGTAGTCAGGGTGTGGTGGAACCAAATTGTGGTTTTCTTTTTCTTTTCTTTTCTTTTTTTTTTCAAGACAGGTCTTACTCTGTTGCCCAGGCTAGAGCGCAGTTGCACAATCACAGCTTACTACAGCCTCGACCTCCTGGAGGATCTTCCCACCTCAGTCTCCCGAGTAGCTGGGACCACAGGTGCGAGCCACCAAACCCGACTAATTTTAAAATTATTTTCGCAGAGTTGGGGCTTTTGCCATGTTGCTGAGGCTGGTCTCAAACTCCTGAGCTCAAGCAATCCACTCGCCTCTGCCTCCCAAAGTGCTGGGATTACAGGTGTGAGCCACCATGCCCGGCTGCAAATTGTGGTACCTAACTGAGAGCCTATTGTTGGTCTGTAGAAACAGAGGTCTGGAGTAAAGTAGCAGGTTCCCTTTGTAATAGACACTTCTGTGATGCTGGCACGTGTTCATTGTATCTTCGGCCTCCATTTGCACCTGTGCAGGTGTGTCTGTTTCACTGATTGGCTGCCTGTCAAATTGGAGTCCCATCTGCCTCATGGACAAACCCTGCCATTCACAACAGATTTCCATTAGGTTGCTAAGTGGTGTATGCCTCTTAATTTTAAACTGCACCATGGAACCATCCTTACCCACCATTTTCAAATTAATATAATTGTTGTTACATCTTGACTCCTTCTTTGAGCTTTTCTTCAGCATGGCCAGCACCAGAGTCTCTCCTTATCTGTGGCTTCACAAAAGAGCTGCCAGGTTTGCCTCCTCTGTTTCTTTTTAAGGCTGAATAATACTTCCTTGTATTAATATTTATGTATCACCTTTTATTTATTTGTTCACCTATTGATGGAAATGTGGGGTATTTCTACTTTTGGCTATTGTGAATAATGCTGCTATGAACATTGGTATATAAATAGCTGTTTGAGTCCCTGCTTTTAGTTCTTTCAGGAATATACCTAGGAGTGGAGTTGCTGGATCACATGGTAATTCCATGCTTAATATTTCAAGGAGCTGCCATAAGGCTTTCCATAGGGCTATACCATTTTGCATTCCCACCAGCAATGAATGTGGACTCCAATTTCTCCATATCCTCCTCAATAGTAGTTATTTTCTGTTTTGTTTTGTTTGTTTGTCTTTTAGATAACAGCCATCCTAAAGGGTGTGAAGTGATGTCTCATTGTGTGGATCAGGCTTTTAAACTATGGACAGGTACTTCTCCTGAAAGTGCAGTAAACCTGGCTGTAGCCAGAGGACAATTGGCATGGATCCCTGGATGAGAAGCGGGGAGGCTGGCATGGGGAGACTCTGTCTTGATTTCTGACTACTTCCCCTAGGGAGGACTGACTGGTCACGGAGGGATAGAAACTATCTCTGAACCTCAAAAGAACCTCCCATGTCCCACAATCCGGCATCTTCCCACATGTCGATGTAAAAACAATGTTGGGTCTAAAATGATTTCTTAAAAATATAAATTCTTGATTTGGCAAAAGAAAGTTGAAAAATGCTGAAGGTCTTGGAGGCAAAGAAATTACAGGGAAGCTGAGGAATATTTTGGCTGAAAGAAGAGGCTGCCTTTAAACAATGCTTTAACATTCTGAACAACCTGGAAGAGCCACACCCATTGTGAGTTGAGGTTTTAAAATGTGAGTAACTCTTTTAGAATGTACCTTGTCTCATGGTAGAGTGACTCTGTCTTCCGAGTAAAGTTCCTGGATGTAGAAACACTGTGACCGATGTCAACAGAATGAGAGTTATCTGGACAAAGTGTTCTGAATGCTCATTTGCTTAGTAAAATAGTAACTCATCTCTTGGGTAAATTGGTGTTTTTGAGACTGAGTCTTGCTCTGTCGCCCAAGTTGGAGTGTAGTGGCACCATCTCAGGTCACTGCAACCTCTACCTCCTGGTTTCAAGTGATTCTTATGTCTCAGTGACCCGAGTACCTGAAATTATGGGCTTGGTAACCACGTCTGGCTAATTTTTTTTTTTTTTTTTTGTATTTTTAGTAGAGACATGGTTTGGTCATGTTGGACATTCTAGTCTCAAACTCGTGTTCTCAAGTGATCTGCCCACCTTGGCCTCCCAAAGTTCTGGGATTACAGGTGTAGGCCACCATGCCCGGTCATGAATTGTTCAAGATATTTAGTTGGAGGTTGGGTGTAGTGGCCCACAGCTGTTATCCCAGCACTTTGGGAGGCTGAGGCAGGTGGGTCATTTGAGCTCAGAAGTTCAAGACCAGCCTGTGCGACATAGCAAACGCTCATCTCTACCAAAATGTAAAAAATTAGCCAGGCATGGTGGCATGCACCTGTGGTCCCAGCTCTTCTTTAGAGGCCGAGGTGGGATCACATGAGCCTGAGATGCAGAGGTTGTAGTAAGCAGTGAGCCGAGATTGTGCCACTGCACTCCAGCCTGGGTGACAGTGAGATCCCAACTCAGAAAAAAAAAAAAAAAGATGTTTAGTTGGATCCTGTAATATTGTCATTGCTGATTATGAGACTTTAAAATTTTTACTATTATGAAAAATTTGAAGCAGACAGAAAAGCAAAAAGAACAGGCCCAATGTTGTAGTAAAATTTAGTCAACATTTTGCCATAGTTCATCATCTATCTAACTGAATTTTTTTTTTTTTTTTTTTTTTTTTGAGACAGAGTCTAGCTCTGTCTCCCAGGCTAGAGTGCAGTGGAGTGACTGGCTCACTGCAATCTCCGCCTCCCGGGTTCAAGTGATTCTCCTGCCTTAGCCTCCTGAGTAGCTGGGATTATAGGTACACGCCACCATGCCTGGCTAATTTTTGTATTTTTTAGTAGAGATGGGGTTTCATCACGCTGGTCAGGCTGGTCTCGGATTCCTGACCTTGTGATCTGCCTGCCTCAGCTTCCCAAAGTGCTGAGAGGCCACTGTGCCCAGCCTGAATTTTTTTCTTAGAACATTTCAGGGCTGGGTGCAGTGGCTCGTGCCTGTAATCCCAACACTTTGGGAGGCTGAGGCAGGTGGATCATTTGAAGTCAGGAGTTCGAGACCAGCCTCGCCAAAGTGGCGAAACTCAGTCTCTACTAAAAAATACAAAAATTAGCCAGGCATACTGGTGGGCACCTGTAGTCCCAGCTACTTGGGAGGATGAGGCAGGAGAATTGCTTGAACCTGGGAGGCAGAAGTTGCGGTGAGCTGAGAACGCACCATTGCACTCCAGCCTGGGAAACAGAGTGAGTCTCTGTCTATAAATAAATAAATAAATAAATGAAAAGAACATTTCACAGTAAGGACATCCTGTCCCATAACCTCTAATTATTTCAGCAAGCATCTCAAAAAAAAAAAAAAAAAGGACACTGTCCTACATAACCACATGGTTATTATCTGACCTAAAAAAGTAACAGCAATTCCCTAATGTCATGTAAGACACAGTTCGAAAGCAGATTTCCTCAATTTCCCCCGAAATGTCTTGTATAGCTGATTTTTTTTTTCTTTTGGAGATGGAGTTTTGCTCTTGTTGCCCAGGCTGGAGTGCAATGGCACGATCGCGGCTCACTGCAACCTCCACCTCCCAGGTTCAAGCAATTTTCCTGCCTCAGCCTCCCAAGAAGCTGGGATTACAGGCATGCATCACCATGCCCCGATAATTTCATATTTTTAGTAGAAACGGGGTTTCACCATGTTGGTCAGTCTGGTCTCGAACTCCCGACCTCAGGTGATCCACTCATCTCAGCTTCCCAAAGTGCTGGGATTACAGGCGTGAGCCGCCACCACCTGGCCTCGTTGATCTTTTCAAACTGTGCTCTAATTACTAACCATACATTGTAGTTAATTGTGATGTGTCTCAATTCTCTGGAATGGTTTCCCAGTTTCCTTGCTTCTACAGGGCTGGGAGGGTTAAATTGCATAACATCTCACTTTCTGAATTGGTCTAATTCTTTCCACTTGATGTCCCTTTATCTCCCATATCCTCTGTAAACTGAGGTAAATGTCTGTAAGCTTGATTTGATTTAAGCAGAACAGACTTGGCAAGAATAAATATTTCATGGGTGGTGATGGACTTCATCTTGAAACCTGACTACTCCTTGGCAAAGCTGAATGTGGTGCCTCTGTGTGCCCTGGGCTGATTTATGGTTCCCAAGTAGGACAATGCAAAATGACTCCAAATAATTCATGTTATTAGAAATGCAAGTGTTTTAAAATCACATGTTTTGGTGGGCGCGAAGGTTCATGCCTGTAATCCCAGCACTTTGGGAGGCTGAGGCGGGTGAATCACCTTTTCATATGTCTGCTTGCAATTTGTATGTTGTCTTTTGAGAAATGTCTATTCAGATTGTTTGCCCTTTTTGATCGGATTATTTGATTGTTTTTTCCTAGAGAGTTGTTTGAGCTCCTTATATATTCTGGTTATTAATCCTTTATCAGTTGGATAGTTTGCAAATATTTTTTTCCATTCTGTGGGTTATCTCTTCACTTTGCTGACTGTATCCTTTGCTGTGCAGAAGCTTTTTAACTTGTCCCATTTGTCCATTTTTGCTTTGGTTGCCTGTGCTTGTGGGGTATTGCTCAAGAAATTTTTGCCCAGAACAATGTTCTGAAGATTTCCCTCATCCTATGATGTTTTAATCCTCCTTAAAGGTCAGAAGATTTTTCCCATCCTATGATGTTTTAATCCTCCTCAAAGCTCAGGGCTCAGGGAAGCTTCCTGACTGACCAATGCCTGGATCCAGTTTTTTGTTTTGTTTTGTTTTGTTTTGTTTTTTGTTTTTTGAGATGGAGTCTCACTCTGTTGCCCAGGCTGGAGTGTAGTGGCATGATCTTGGCTTACTGCAATCTCCACCTCCCAGGTTCAAGTGATTCTCCTGCCTCATCCGCCGGAGTAGCTGGGGTTACAGGTGTGCACCACCCGCTACTGGGTCTAGTTCTGATCACCTCCCACTGTCCCCTATAAGTAGAGTGAACTTTTCCAAAGGAAGTGTGTATTGAGCTGGAATGGGTTAACTGACGCTGCAGTAACAAACAACCCTCACATTTCAATACTTAAACTAATAAGGTTGTGATCACCTCAAACTATATCCCTATGAAGGGAGAGCTGAGCGCTCTGCTCTATGCTGTCCTCACACTTGGAACTGGGCTGATAGAGTAGCCACCGTCTGCTGACTGCTCCTGCAGAGGGGCAGAGTGTGTGTTGAATTAACACTGGCTCTTAAAGCTTTCTACTGGCAGTAACACATTGCTTTACTCACGTTTCATTAGCCAAAGCAAGCCATGTAGTCATATCCCATTTCAAGGGAAGGAGTATGATAGACCTTATTATTACCAAAATGTTTGCTGTTCCCACCTGTGGAAGGATTATAATTCTCTCCTCATTAACATCTGGCCTAGCCACATGACTTGCTTTGGCTACTGGTCTTTTTTTTCTTTCTTTCTTTTCTTTGTTTTGAGACAGTCTTGCTCTGTTGCCAGGCTAGCATGCAGTGGCACAATCTTGGCTCACTGCAACCTCCGCCTCCCGGGTTCAAGCAATTCTCCTGTCTCAGCCTCCCAAGCAGCTGGGACTACAGGCATGTGTCACCATGCCCAGCTAATTTTTGTATTTTTAGTAGCGACATGTTGGCCAGGATGGTCTCTATCTCTTGACTTCGTGATCTGCCAGCCTCAGACTCCCAAAGTACTGGGATTACAGGCATCAGCCACTGCACTCGGCCCTGGCTACTGGTCTTTGAGTAGAAATGTGCCATGAGGGACTGACTGCTCCTTCAGTCTGAATCCTGGAGATGACAGAACAGAGTGAAATTGACCCATATGGGAACAATGCATGAGTGAGAAAGAAATCTTTGTAGTTATAAGCGCCTATGATTTGGAGGTTGTTCGTTACTGCAGTATAACTTAACTTACCCTGATGGTCTCAGTGGGGAAGTATAATTTTATCCCCTGCTCAAGGGGAGACTTGAAAAGGGCTGATGGGTAGCACGCATGTCGACCACATAGTGCCGTTTGAATTAAGAACTGGAGAGAACAGCAGTGGGCTAGGCTGGAGGGAAAGCACTTCAGGGAGAAGGAAGCACAACTCCTTGGTTTGGAAAAGAGAAGGATGCAGTGAGGGGGTGGATTGGGTGTATGGCAGGAGAGATAGACTGGCAGGGACAGATGCCATCTGTTCTCTGGAGATTGACTGTTAGGTTTGGCCTACATCAGACCCAGATCTAAGGTCACCTTTGAGATGATTTTTGTCAGTTCTTGTAGTAATTTGATTTGGATGACGTCTGGCCCCTCTCTGACCTTAGATGCCTCTGTAAGCAGGCATAATAATATTCGCTTCTCAGTGTTGTTGCGAAGACTGTTGGATGAGTTGAGCACTGGTGGAAAAGCCTGGGCTCTGGAATCAGGCAGAGCCAGGTATGAATCCTGCTTCTGCCATTTACTGAGAACCTTGGAAATTCTTCATTTTAAACATCTGTAGGCCTCTGATTCCTCATCTGTAAAATGGAGGTGATGATTAGTGCTTCATGTGGTTGTTATGAGGATTATAAGAAATGTGAAACTATGCAATGCATAATTTATAAAGATTCCATATTCATTAATCCAACATGGGAATTATAGAAATGTTGGGCCTGGATTATCTTTCTTCTGATTCTTATTACAAAACAGATGATAGTTTTTATATATTTAAGGCAAAATAATATTGGCATCATCTTTATGTGCAATATCTCTTTTAAGGTGAAGCTTCAGATATTTAACATAAAGAAGACCTTCAACAGCATAAAGAAAAGCTGAAGTATTTTTTACTTTAGGTGAAGCTTCAGATATTTAACATAAAGAAGACCTTTAATAGCACAGAGCAAAGCTGCAGTGTTGTTTAATTTATTCACATGCCATCCCAGGGTCTGCAGGGTCTCACTCCCACTGTTGGCTAGTCCCCCTTGAATTCCAACTCCACAATTAGTTCACAGGATCAAACCTGTTGCTTTGTCTGCAGTAATGCTCCAGCAGAAATGAGAATATAATCAGGCAGACTGGGCTAAAAGTTATTTACCCACCAGAGCTCTGCACAAGCTGGTCGCAGCCCTCTGAGAAAGACAGAGCTGTCAGAGCCATTTGCTAAGAACTTTCTGCTGACATGTGTTTAAGGCAGGTGAGGCCAGGAGCAGTCCTCCAATCCCAGGGATTTCAATTAACAGGGTGTAAGCTAAGATCTTTACTTAGATCACCTCATTTAATCCTCAAAACAACGCTGATATCAAATACTAATATATTAATTCCATTTTTCAGATGAGGAAGTGGAGGATCAGGAAAGGTGACATAATTTTATTAGCTGGGATTCAGAAGAAGAACGTAATCACTGCATTAAATTATTTATTAGGATTTCATAGTCAAGAGAACCACAACCTGAGTGACTTATTCGGGCCTCACTGTCCTGTTAGTGAATCCCCTGGTGTCTAACTCCCAGGAAGAGCTGAGTTTTAGATTTATGAATGTACACAAGTTATAAGTCAGGTGCCACCAAACCTGCTGATCTTTCACAAGTGTGAACTCTTGTGTCACATCCAAGCTTAGAAAGTAATTTTTTTATAGTCAATTCTTTTTAAGATTTTTTTTATTCGTTTGAGATAGGGTCTAGCTCTATCACCCAGGCTGGACTGCAGTGGCAAGATCTTGGCTCATTGCAACCTCTGCCCCCTCCCCACCCCCCCGGGTTCAAAGGATTCTCCTGCCTCAGCTCCTGGAGTAGCTGGGACTACAGGCATGTGCTAGCATACCTGGCTAATTTTTTGTATTTTTAGTAGAGATGGAGTTTTGCCATGTTGGCCAGGCTGATCTTGAACTCCTGGCCTCAAGTGATCTGTCCTTTTCAGCCTCCCAAGGTGCTGGGATTACAGGCATGTACCACTGCACCTGGCTGAATTTTTAAAGACTCTTTAGGGAGAGCTCCAAGATGGCCGATTAGCAACAGCTCAGGAATGTAGCTCCCAGTGAAAGCGCAGAGAACGAGTGGATGCCGCACTTTCCGACGAATTTTTGTTGCCCACAGACCGGGAGATTCCCGGCAGAGGAGCCACACGGGTCACCAGCGCAACTCTTTTGGCCGGCGTGGCTGTTTTGCCGGCGCCCCAGCGCGGCGCTTCCCGGTGTGGAGTATACGGGACAGACGGGCTCGGCTGGTCCCATCCCCACAAGGAAAACAGCAATTGGAAGCGCTGAGGACTGAGAGTTTCACAGCAAGCACAGCGAACCTGGGAAGGTCCAGCTCTGTGGGGAATGGGCATCCGCCAAAGGAAAACTAACAAACAGAAAAACTTCATCACCGGACGGAGAGAGATCCAAGATGGCCACGTAGCAGCAGCTCAGGATTGTAGCTCCCGGTGAAAGCACAGAGAGCGAGTGGATGCCGCAATT
>PVKP010055655.1:0-10916 GCA_004027715.1 Plecturocebus donacophilus
GACACTTTTCAAAAGAAGAAATACATGTAGCCAACAGTCATATTAAGAAAAGTCCATCATCACTGATCATTAGAGAACTGCAAATCAGAACCACAGTGATGGGTGGAAGGGGTGTCAAGTGCCATGTTCAGCCACAAAGGTGGCAAGAAGAAATTCCTGAAATAGCCCAAGAAGCAGGCCAAGGAGATGGACAAGGAAGATAAGGTTTTCAAGCAGAAACGAAAAGAGGAGCAGAAGAAACTTGAGGAGCTGGATGGGAAAGCCACAGGGAAGGGGCCCCTGGCTAGAGGTGGAATTAAGAAACTGGAAAAAGTAAGCTATTCCTTGCACCTGAAGAGAGGATGACCCTTGATTTCATTTGTATTTAAACACCTGTATTCCTTGCCATAACATCTTTTGCCACCTATAGCTGGAATGAAGGGTTGTCTCGGAACTGTTGTACATTTAAGAATAAACTTTTGTAAAAAAAAAAAATCACAATGATATACCATCTGACACCAGTCAGAATGGTTATTATTAAAAAATTAAAGAACAGATGCTGGCGAGGTTGTGGAGAAAAGGAAACACTTATTTAATGCTGGTATGCAAATTAGTTCAGCCACTGTGGAAAACAGCGTGATGCTTCCTCAAAGACCTAAAAACAGCATTTCCATTGACCCAGCAATCCCATTGTTGGGTATATACCCAAAGGAATATAAATTATTCACTATAAAAACACATGCATGTGTATGTTCATTGCAGCACTATTCAAAATAGCCAAGACATGAAATTAACCTAAATGCCCATCAATGGTAGACCAGCTTTTAAAAATGTGTATCTGGTACATATACACCCTGGATTACTATGCAGCCATAAAAAGAAGTAGATCATGCCCTCTGCAGCAACATGGATGGAACTAGAGACTGTTCTCCTTAGCAAACTAATGCAGGAACAGAAAACTTCATACCGTATGTTCTCACTTATAAGTGGGAACTAAATGATAAGAACACATGGACACACAGAGGGGAACAACACACACTGGGGCCTACTTGAGGGTGGGGGTGGGAGAAAAAAAGGGGATCGGAAAAATACCTCTAGGGTACTATGTTTATTACCTGGGTGATAAAACAATCTATACACCAAACCCCTGTGACATGAGTTTACCTATGTAACAAACCTGCACATATATCACTATGAACCCAAGACTTTTAAAGATCCTGAAATAAATTGCTACTTTTAATCCATTTATTCTCTCCCGATTTGTATGCTGTTGTCTTGTATTTTACAAACACACACGCACACACACACACACACACACACTCTTTTAGGCCACACAAGACAGCATTATTATTTTGTGGTTCCAGCTTTTTCTATGTTGTCTTCTAAAAAAGTTAAAATTCTTCTTAATACACACTAGTTCTCAAAATAAATATACTTTTACTCTTTGTACCTGACAAAAACAGAATGCTATAAACAGAGGATGCAAAACAGTATATTAATAAAAGCCTGCATGCATGTGATTTCACAAGTAAACAATTAGACATGTCCCTGAAAACATTATAACTGTAAGACACCAACATTTTTTCTTCTGACGTCTGCCCAAGCCCACCTTCTGGAGTCCATTCATTGAACAGATTTATGTCACCTCTGACTTCCTCTGGTTACCTCTGATACTAATGACAAAATTTTTCTTTCACTTTTATCAAGGTAAAATTCGTTTTAATGTATGAAATAACCATTCATTTGTTTAAGATATTTCAGTGTGGGTGAGGAGGGCAAAGTATGGATTTTGTAGATGAACAAGTCTTGGTTATAGCTTTATTCGCTTTTGACTCAAGTTTAAGTTAAAAAAGTTGATTTTATCAACTTTTATTAAAATTGGGAAATGGGCACATGGCACTTGATTATACATATCTTTATTTTCATATATTTTTGAACTTTAATATAAAGAATTGTGTATTTTTGCAGTGTTTTAGCTTTTTTAAATGAAATTTAATTTTTTAATTGATATATAATAGATACAGCTACTTAAAAAAAAATCAGGCCGGGCACACAGTGGCTCACACTTGCAATCCCAGCACTTTGAGAGGTCGAGGCAGGTAGGTCACCTGAGGTCAGGAATTTGAGATCAGCCTGGCCAACATGGTGAAACCCTGTCTCTACTAAAAATACAAAAATTAGCTGGGCATGGTGCACACCTGTAATCTCAGCTACTCAGGAGGCTGAGGCAGCAGAATTGCTTGAACCCAGGAGGCGGAGGTCACAGTGAGCCCAGACTGCACCACTGCACTCCCTGCACTCCAGCTTGGGTGACAGACAGAGACTCCATCTCCAAAAAAAAAAAAAACGAAAAAAAGAAAGAAAAAAACCCGTGTATGTTTATCTATCACATCTGCAGAGAAGCTGTTTCTTACTTTGAGATCTCCGTATGAAATATTTACAACAACAAATAAAATGCATTATTCACTCATCAAAGTTGTCAGAGAATTTGCTGCAGTTTTTTTCCTTGGGTAGAATTAGGGGTTCCTTGAGGATTTCAAGCTTGAAAACACATGTTTTATGGCAACAACTGTATTCACTTTATTATTTTTTCCAACTTTCCCCTCCCCTCCTCTCGTAATAACGTTTATTGATCAGGCACTGTGCTAGCTACTTTATGTTTGTAATCTGCTTTAATCATTCCTGCAAGGTAGCTGGTATCAGCAACGCTCTCTCTGGGGGAGGCTTATCAGATAACAGTGTAGTTTGAAAAAGCGTGTGTAATGACATAATCAAAATGAGCAAAACACAGTAATGCTATAAAACAAGCAACATAGAGTTGACCAATCTTCATTGTCAGCAGGAATATACTAAAGACATGTTTTTCTATCCAAGACATTAGCATCTCAAGGAAAGGGGGAAGTGATTATTTGAAAAGTTGATCGGTTTTTATAGGTAGAAGGCTTTTGTTTATTTGCTTTTCCATGTGGTTGTTTCTTGCCTTTTCTCTCTGAATTCCCTTGCAGTACAGGCTGGTTACACCGTGTACCAGCCGCATAATGACTGTGAAGCTTAGAAAAACTTCATGGTGCTCTTTGGTTGTTGTTTAGGAGCACCTTTCATTTATGTAGTTATTGAAATTTTACTATTATTACTATTATTATTATTTCATGACAAGAGTCTCACTCTGTTGCCCAGGCTGGAGTGTAATGGCATGATCTTGGCTCACTACAACCTCCACCTCCCAGGTTCAAGCTATTCTCCTGCCTCAGCCTCCAGAGTATTTGGGATTACAGGCATGTGTGACTATGCCTGGCTAATTTTGTATTTTTAGTAGAGAAATAATGTTGGCCAGGCTGGTCTCGAACTCCTGACCTCAAGCGATTTTCCTGCCTCAGCCTCCCAAAATGCCAAGATTATAGATAGCAGTGAGCCACCATGCCCGGTCTGCTTTTGACATTTTATATTCTAATATGTGTGTTTTAATTTAATTCAGCTCTTGTAAAACCCTGATGAGTGAGATGATCTTAATCCCATAATACATAAAAAGAAATGAAGATGTGAGAGGTAACTTGCCCACAATTATTATCCAGGCTATTGTTGTGAGTTTAATTAAGTGCCTCAGAACTTTTTCTGTTCACTCCTATGTAAAAGTGTGTGTCCTTGGGCTGTATGTATCATGTAGAGTGTAATTTCAGAGGAGGAGGTGTTCACTGATGAGGTCCTGGGCATCTTTGGACACAGCCTAGCATATTTACAGTGTGGCACCACACAGTGTGACGTCATTCTAGTGATCATCTTTGAACTGCATAAGAAGAACATTTCCTTTTTACCCATATGCATTTATTTTCACGCTTGTTGGCCCACGCATAAAACTTTCCTAAGGACTGACTCTGACAACTGATTTAATACTTCTCTCAGCTGCTTTCCTGTTTCAGCTGTAGACTCAGAAGCCATGAGCAGCTGCTCTCCAGGATCTGGTGGTGATACACACTACTGAAAAGATGTATGGAGCACTGATGCATGAGGCCAGGTTTATGCCTTCTGTCTTGGACAAAGAAAGCAAGCTGCCCTTACATTCAGTTGTCATACTTTAAGAATCAAAAACAAGTAAGTAAATATATAGAGGTGTAATAAATAGGGCTGGGCATGGTGGTTCATGCCTGTAATCCTAGCACTTTGAGAGGCCGAGGTGGGCAGATCACCTGAGATCAAGGGTTTGAGACCAGCCTGGCCAACACAGTGAAATCCCATTTCTATTAAATACAAAAATTTGCTGGGTGTGGTGGTGCATGCCTGTAATCCCAGCTACTTGGGAGGCGGAGGCAGGAGAATATCTTGAACAGGGAGCCAGCATTTGTGGTGAGCCAAGACTGCACCACTGCCTTCCAGCAAGGTAACAGAGCAAGACTGTCTCAAAAAAAAAAAAAAAAAAGAGAGATGGGCAATAAATAGATAATAAATATACTGATACCCTGTATAATAATACATAATTTTAAACTATGGATCAAATATTAAAGGCTTCCACATTCATACAATATCCTGAATTAAGATCAGGTTCAGGTGAGCATTTCTGACCTGTACATAATTAAATGCTGAGTGAATTGAGTATGTCTACAGTATGAGAAGAACACACAAAATACTGGGTTTTGTAGACTGCCTTTGATTTTCAATTAGTGGTGTCTTAGTTTAACAAAATCTCTGAATTTTTTAATAAAAACTTTTATATATAAAAGCATGTTTCTAGCTGGGTGTGGTGGCTAACGCCTGTAATCCCAGCACTTTGGGAGTCTGAGGTGGGCGGATCATGAGGTCAGGAGATCAAGACCACCATGGGGAACACGGTGAGGCAATCTTCCTGCCTCACTGGGAAGATGAAGCAGGTAGAATGCTTGAGCCTGGGAGGCAGAGCTTGCAGATCTCTAATAAAAATACAAAAAAAAAAAAAAAAAAAAAAAAAAAAAAAAAAAAAAATTAGCTGAACATGGTGGCATGCCTGTAATCCCAGGTACTCAGGAGGCTGAGGAAGGGGAATGGCTTGAACCTGGGAGGCGGAGGTTGCAGTAAGCCGAGATTGCACCCCTGCTCTCCAGCCTGGGTGACAGAGCAAGACTCCATCTCAGAAAAAAAAAATTATGTTTCTTTTTTTTTAGATTTTTCATTTCACAAGAGAAAATTTCATTCTTAAGATTTTCCAGATGTTAAGATCTAATGAATTAGAAATGCCTTTTTTCGTTGTTGTTGGGACAGGGTCTCACTCTGTCACCCAGGTTGGAGTACAATGGTGTGGCCACAACTCACTGTAGCCTTGATCTCCCAGGCTCGAGCAATCTTCCACCTCAGCCTCTCAAGTAGCTGGCACCACAGGTGTGTGCTACCACACATGGCTAATTTAAAATTTTTTTTTTGTAGAGATGGGGTCTCCCTATGTTGCCCAGGCTGGTCTCAACCTCCTCAGCTCAAGTCATCCTCACACCTTGAACTCCTAAAGTGCTGGGATTACAGGCATGGGCTATCACACTCAGCTTGAATTAGAAATGCTTATACAAGTTAACAAGAAGCCCTGGAAATTACAGATTAGACAGAAAAATTCCAGTCGGGGTGAATTATCTTTCTCTACCTGAAGATATTATTTAGATACTTGGTTATTAGTCCCAATGATTCCATAGATCCTGTTTTTCAGGAAATTAGAAGTTTTAGCACCAAGTGGCCTGAGTCTGGATTTGAGGTAGAAAACCCACTACTTAACTCTGTAATTATCTGATGCTATTTCTCCCCAAGACATTGCAGAGTGCAAATACATCTATATTCTCAAAAGTAATAATAAAAATGGTTCGAGCAATTCAGTGAAAGAGTTGTAAATTCTAAGCTGTTAACAATAAAGATAAGGAAATAAATTATCGTGATTCAGGAGTAATGTTTGAAGAATAATAGATTTTTGTTCGTTGGGTAGGGCAGATACATCATTTGCATTGGTCTCACAAGCAGGAGGCCCAGCTCAGAGGTAATTATCAGAAGATGAGATGAAATTTTCTCATATATCTCTCTGGGCAGGATCTAAGAAGCCTGGAATCTGATTATGTTTTGATTTTGCTTAACAAAGCAGTCTTATATATACAATTATAGGAGGGTTAATCAAAGAATATAATGGCTGGGTGCAGTGGCTCACGCCTATAATCCCAGCACTTTGGGAGGCTGAGGCAGACGAATCACTTGAGACCAGGAGTTTGAGACCAGCCTGGCCAACATGGTGAAATCCCGTCTCTACTAAAAATATAAAAATTAGTCGGGCATGGTGGCACTCTCCTGCAGTCTCAGCTACTTGGGTGACTAGGCATGAAGACTGATTGAGCCTGGGAGGCAGAGTTTGTAGTGAGCAGAGATCATGCCACTGCACTCCAACCTTGGTGACAGAGTGAGACTCTGTCTAAAATATACATATCCGATACCTTTCAAAAACATACAGAACTAGGTCCTTAAAGAGAAGGTCTTTCTATCATGTAATTCCTGTGTATAACTGGATACTATAAAAATGCTACCTGTAAACCTGCTTTTTTTTTTTCTGAGATGGAGTTTCAGTCTCAGGGTCACCAACGCTGGAGTGCGGTGGCACGATCTCAGCTCACTGCAACCTCCACCTCTCAGGTTCAAACGATTCTCTGGCCTCAGCCTCCAGAGTAGCTGGGATACAGGCGTCTGCCACCACGCCCAGGCAATTTTTGTATTTTCATAGAGACCGGGTTTCACCATGTTGGCCAGGCTGATCTCGAACTCCTGACCTCAGATCATCCACCTGCCTTGTCCTCCCAAAGTGCTGGGATTACAGGCGTGAGCTACCACACCTGGCCTAAGCCTGCCGTTTTAAAAAACAAAAACATACACGGTTATATGCAACTCCATAACATCCTCTTTCAAGCTTGTGGATCCCGTGACTTAAGTAGACATCTTAACAGTTACTGGCTTGATGTATAGCTCCCTGGAGCCAGATCCTGACTAGGGTTGGAGCAGGATATGATTAGGGATGGATGGAATCGGGACAACTAGCCTGCCAGCCTTGCTTTGTGTTCGCTGGAGGCGGGGGAGTGCTGACCCACTGGCATGACACAGCAGAGCAATGCTGAGGCTTTTCACAAAACATGATTATTAACCAGTAGTGTATGGAGCCGCACTGGGCATTTTCTTTGAAGAGTGACTATTTTAGTGATGTGTCCGCAGGGGAGAGGGCAAGGTGGCACAGCCTCAATGAGTCAAATCTTTTTAATGAGATATATAATCTCTATGATGCCATACAGTATTTCTCAGATTTTCTTCTCACCCTGATGTTCAGCATGAGGACAAAGTCATATCTGTTGAATCCACAGTGAGGGTGGACCTCTGTTATCTCCAGAAAGAGAGTTTAATGGCCCTATACACACAATATAAAGCATGGCCCTTGCACAGGGGACAGAAGACTTGGCCGGGTGTGGTGGCTCACCTGTAATCCCAGCACTTTGGAGGCTGAGGCAGGTGATCACGTGAAGTCATGAGTTTGAGACCAGCCTGACCAACATAGTGAAAGTCTGTCTCAACTAAAAATACAAAAATTAGGGGCCGGCGCGGTGGCTCACGCCTGTAATCCCAGCACTTTGGGAGGCCGAGGCGGGCAGATCACGAGGTCAAGAGATCGAGACCATCCTGGCCAACATGGTGAAACCCCGTCTCTACTAAAAATACAAAAAAATTAGCTGGGCATGGTGGCGCGTGCCTGCAGTCTCAGCTACTTGGGAGGCTGAGGCAGGAGAATTGCTTGAGTCCGGGAGGCGGAGGTTGCAGTGAGCCGAGGTCACATCACTGCACTCCAGCCTGGCGGCTGGTGACGGAGTGAGACTCTGTCTCAAAAAAAACCCACAAAAAACAAAAACCAAAAATTAGCCGGGCATGGTGGCAGGTACCAGTAATCCCAGCTACTTGCAAGGCTGAGGCAGGAGAATCACTTGAACCTGGGGGCTGGAAGTTGAAGTAAGCCGAGACATACCAGCAGCCTGGGCAACAGAGCAAGACTCTGTCTCAAAAAAATTAAAAAAAAAAAAAGAAGAAGAAGAAGATTAAGGCAAAGGCAGCAGGAACGTTTACGTTTCTCTTGTGTGATTCCTTGCTTTCTCTCCTAGCTAAGGAGCTGCATGGGAGTAATTGGGCTGGTTTCTAGTAGATGGATACCTGTGTGTTCTCACATGGAGCAGAGATCAGACCCTCTTCTCATTAATATGTCATCCAAATTGCTAGCAGTTTAGTAAATGGTCAAATCTCTGATGAGCAAGGTCAAGGAGTTTCCCCTTGGAGTCACAGGGGACTATCTTAAGACCAGGAGCCTCTGCACAGGAACACAAACACTCTGTGGACACTGAAGACAACACATGGCTTCAAATCATGCTGGGCCATGTATGCAGAATCCCTCCAAGATTTCTGTTTCAAATTAGCAGGTCACTACACTAGTCCCTAAGGGCATAGGTACTCCTGTTAGTGAGAGTGAAGGAGGTAGAGTTCAAAAGCATAGACTGCTTCCAGAACCGCAGTCCCTAAATAGAACATTCAAGTAGCATTAAGGAGCCTCATTCTAAAGTCAGAAAGTGACTCTGTAATTTGCCTGAATTACATTTGTGATCAGATATGCTCAGAAGTAACTTCTGACTTCACCCATCAATTTCTAGGCTTCCTTAACGCCTGTAATAGCTGGACAAAGGAAGAAAGTTAGGCTGCCCTTGGAAGTTTGGACCCATCTTCAGGGAACTGTGTATACTTCCTGCTTCTGAATAATATGTGTGATCACATGGGGGCTGACTGGCAGACTTGCTTTTGTTTCTGATTCAAAATGCCATTCCTGTATATTATTACAAACTTGGAAAGTACATAAAGAAATAAAGAAAATTTAAAGCTCACACAATCCCACTACTAAGAGTTAGGTCTAAAATACTGTGGTCTGTCCATAGGGTTTTCCTAGGCATAAATGAACTAGTTTTTTTTCTAGGCATAAATGAACTAGGGTCAGCTGCTCTCAGAGCCCATAAACCCAGGTTCACTTTCAAAGTAGTGCTCAGGAACTCCTCCTTGCATTCTACCTGATAGGGACTGGATCTTTTCAACCCACAGTTATACACACACACACACACACACACACATAAGTACACACACTCAGAAGTTCTTGGTGTTAATTTGAAAAAAAAAAAAAGACCCTGACAACTTGTAGAATTAACATACCACAAAAATGTACGATGTACTTCTATGGGTTACACAGAGGTCAAGTTTGTCTTACAAGTAGACGGTGGATCTAAGGATTAATTTACAAGAAAAAAAAGCTTTGGAAACTTTTAATAAATATATAGCAATTTTAAAACATCACACTTAATACAACTTTTATTTGTTTTTAATAGAGACAGGACCTCACTATGTTGCCCAGGCTGGTCTCGAACTCCTGAGCTCAAGTGATCCTCCAGCCTCAGACCCCCAAAGTGCTAGGATTGCAGGCGTGAGCCACCACACCCAGACAACTTTATACAACTTTTAAAGAAAGAAATTAGGAAATATAATTAAGGTTCTGAATAAATGCCTCAAGAGTAATGAGATCTTGAAATCTCTTTCATCTGAGCCTTCAAAAGCATGAAGCACAATGACTCAAGTAGGGATGAACACATGAGGAAAAAAAGGAAAAAAAAAACAATGAAGTTGGGCCTCTATAAATGCCACCCACCAAATACAGGACAAACATAATAGATGACGAGAGACCAACAATTCAGTACAAAGAGATGCTTTATAGGATCTTAAACTATCTCCACTCAATATTTTTCATTAGAATGCTTTACGTATTACCGACACATTTGACTTTGTTACCTCTTTGCATTGCTGCTGCATTTCAACCTAGAAAGTGATTAATTCTTGAAGCTCTTAGTATTTTTTCTATCTCTTCTGGGAAGGTTAGAAAGATGGCAATGATAAATGCATAAATAACCAGCAGGAAGGGAAAGGTGCATGATTACATTTAGGAACATCTGACTGTCCTAGCTTTTTATTATTTTAGGAAAGAGCAAGGTTATTAAAGAAAATTTTAGAACTCCAGAAAAATCAATAAAAACTAATATCTGTATATGATGTTAGACTTTACAACCACTATCATAAATTTCCATTTAATTCTTAGATTAGTCTGTTCTCACACTGCTATAAAGAATACTACCTAAGACTGGGAAATTGTAAAGGAAAGAGGTTTCACTGACTTAAAGCTCTACAGGCTTAACAGGAAGCATGACGAGGAGGTCTCAGGAAACTTACAATCATGGCAGAAGGAGAAGGGGAAGCATGCACCTTCCACCTGATGGTTTTAAAGCCATCCACTCTCATGAGAACTCACTCATTATTATGGGAACAGCTTGAGGGAAACCATCCCCACAATCCATGAACCACCCCCATGATCCAGTCCCCTCCTACCTGGTCCCTCCCCTGACATGTGGAGATTACAATTTGAGATGAGTTGGGCTGGGGATACAGATCCAAACCATATCAATTCTTCAGCAATTTTGTGACACAGATAGTTTTTATTATCCCCACTTTATAATTTACTAAATGCACTGAAGTACATAAAGACACCATACAGCCACTGGGGGATAACTCAGTAGGCTTCTTAGTCTAGTTCTGAGATCCTCAACCAGGAGCCAGCTCCCCACCTCTAGCAGACGCTGGCAATGTCTGGAGACGTTTCTGTTTGTTACCACTAGGTAGTGCTATTGGCATCCCGTGGGTGAGACCAGAGATCCTGCTAAGCAGTGAACACAACAGCCCTTCACAGCAAAGGCTCATCCAGCCCAAGCGTCAGCAGTGCGGAGACCGAGAAACACTGGTGTGTTCCACACGTATAGGGTCCTGATGAAACTCTTAAAACTTGGAGTGGCAATTTGTCTAAACAGCATTCTTTCTCTCATTGTCTTGCTATC
>PVKP010055656.1:0-10922 GCA_004027715.1 Plecturocebus donacophilus
GACTTTTGAACTCAGAAATACCAGCTTTGCTCAAAAGTAAAGCCCTTCAGAATTGGGACCCAGGCCTCTGGGGATGTGGCTGTGGCTGGCTGGTCTTGGATTTCTTGGGCTAGAAGATGTGATGAAGCTGGTTCTTGAAGTGTTGGAAAAACTGCAGCTGTATTCAGTGCTTCCATAGGAAGTAATTGCTATGTTGGGGTGAAGAAGCATCCCCGAGGTGAAATCACAGGAACCTCAAACCATCAGGAAGCAAGAGGAGGGAGCAGGCTCCTTCCTCCTCCAGGCTTGCATGTTCCCTCTAGCATTTCCTGTTGGCAGAGCTTCATAGGGAACCAACAGAAAAAAGCAGAAATACAGATTGCAGAGTCCCAGGCCCAGCTTTGCCAAGCAGGGGATAGAAAGGGGAGTTTGGAGCTGAGAGAGTTATTTAGTAACTGGTACACATCTGTAGAAGCAGAGCCCAAATCAAGAATAGAACATAAGCTAGGTGTGGTGGCACACACCTGTAGTCCCAGCTACTCGGGAGGCCAAAGCAGAAGGCTTGCTTGAGCCCAGGAATTCAAGTCCAGCCTGGGCAACATAGTGAGACCCTATCTCTACAAAAAATTTTAAAAATTAGCCGGGTGAGGTGGGGACTGAGGTGGAAGGATCACTTGGCCAGCGTGAGCACACCCCACCTCTAACAAAAGAAAAAAAGAGAATAGATCAGTACCAACTCCCAGAAGACTCCATCATGCTGTCTCTCCCAGTCATTGCTTCAACCCCCAAGGGTAGCTACTGTTCTAACTTGTAGATTTGTTAAGAGTGAGGTATCTCTTTTTTAAGTGGCTCTGGCTATTATTGACTTTTTTTTTCTTTTTGTTTGTTTTTTTAATTTAATCTTATTTTTATTTATTTTTACTTTTTTGGAGACAGGGCCCCACTCTGTCACCCAGGCTGGAGTGCAGTGGCTCAATCATGGCTCACTGCAAGCTCCACCTCCCAGGCTTAAGTGATCCTCCCACCTCAGCCTCCTAGTACCTGGGACTACAAGTGCGTGCCACCACGCTCGTCTGATTTTTCTTTCTTTCTTCTTTTTTTTTTTTGGAGGCACAGTCTTACTGTCACCCAGGCTAGAGTACAGTGGTGCAATTTTCTTGCCTCAACTCCTGAGTGGCTGGGATTATAGGCATGTACCACCATGTAATTTTTCTTTGTATTTTTAGTAGAGACTGGGTTTCACCATGTTGACCAGGCTGGTCTTGACCTCCTGGCCTCAAGTGATCTACCCTCCTTGGCCTCCCACGGTGCTAGGATTATAGGCATGAGCCACGTCACCCAGCCCTGGCTGATTTTTCTGTTTTTCATAGAGTTTTGCCATGTTGCCCAAGGTGGTCTAAAACTCCTGGGCTCAGGCCATCCTCCTGCTTCTGCCTCCCAATGTGCTGGGATTATAGATGTGAGCCACTGGGCCTGGCCTGTTTTTTAGCATATAACTACTTCCTGGGAGCTCTTCTATTAAAACATTACATTTAACTTTGCTATGCTCACTAGTTAGACCAAAAACAATACTTTTCTCCAATGGTACATTTCATGGCAGTATATTTTCGCTAGGTAGGTTTTGGGAGCTGCTGCTAAAAATTATGATTTTGATTTATGTAATTTGAGGTTGCATAGATGAATTTTAATAACAGGGCAAACTAAGTGAAATTAAGAAGGTTCTTCCAGTCTGATTTAGACACTGATGCTTTTAAAGCTCTTTATTTTGTTTCCAGAAAGTTTTAAGAAAACAGTGATAAATTCATTATACACTATAACATTAAAATATATCCATATTTATATCTGTGTGTGTATATGTATACATATATGTGTGTGTGTGTATCTATGTATGTATGTGTGTGTATATATATATATATTTTTTTTTTTTTCCTGAGACAGAGTCTTGCTCTGTCGTCCAGGCTGGAGTGCAGTGGTGCAATCCTATCTCACTGCAACCTCCACCTACCAAGTGAGTTCAAGTGATTCTCATGCCTCAGCCTCCCGAATAGCTGGGATTACAGGCACCCACCACCGTGCCCAGCAATTTTTTTTTAATTTTTAGTAGAGACGGGGTTTCACCATGTTGGCCAGGCTGGTCTCAAACTCCTGACTTCAAGTGATCTACCCACCTTGGCCTCCCAAAGTGCTGAGATTACAGACATGAATCATCACACTCAGCCAACATTAAAAATATTGATTGAACATTTGCACAATACTTTCCTAAATTATAGTAGAGCATTTACTGTATAATTATAGTTAAATCTAAATGAAAACATGTATGATAAAATATAACTTATTCTTATTTATTTTTGTCACAACAGGTTTATGAAGTTTATAAAATCTACATATTTTCTCTCTTTCTGGGATATTTACTGCAGTTTGAGAATCCGGCTTTGTTGGTATCTCCTTTATTAAGTTTAGTAGCAGCCTTAATGCTTGCTAAGTGCCTTCAGGTAATTAGAATCATCATTTTATCGTTCTTATTTTGATTTTTTTGTTTGTTTGTTTGTTTTGAGATGAAGTCTCACTCTGTTGCCCAGGCTGGAGTGCAGTGGCATAATCTCAGCTCACTGCAACCTTTGCCTCCTGGCTTCAAGTGATTCTCCTGCCTCAGCCTCCCAAGTAGCTGGGATTACAAGCATGTGCCACCACGCCCAGCTAGTTTTTGTATTTTTAATGGAGAAGGGGGTTTCACCATGTTGGCCAGGCTGGTTTCGAACTCCTGACCTCAGGCGATCCGCCCGTCTCAGCCTCCCAAAGTGCTGGGATTACAGGCTTGAGCCATCGTGCTCAGCCATTCTTATGATTATTTTTTAAATTGTTGATTTTTTAACACCTCACTTTTTTGTTTATATGATTTTTTCTCCACAGCTGAATGTGAAGAAAGGAAGTTTTGTAGCTAAAATAATAAAAGTGATTAATTTTTACTTGGTGTGTACTCTGACAATAACATTGAATATTATAATGAAGGTAAGTAACTCTGAGATTCATATAGTAAAACAAAATGAATAATGAAATATATTGGACTAACTTTTAATGAGAATAATGAGATAGCACAGTTAATAGAGTTTGAACAGTATAATTTTGAGTTAACAATCGTAACTAGCATATTGGGTACGAAAGTAGGATTCTGATTCTTTTCTGTATATAGTCAAAGAGAAAAAGGGAATGCATATTTTTCATTAAGTTAAAAATTTCATCATTACCCAGTTAACCTTAAGCAATATATGGAATAAAATGAGACAAATGAAAAATGTTTAGAAGAGTGGGTGAGTTACTTGAGCCTAGTGGGATAAGGTTGAAATGTTCTTGATCACCTGAGGTCAGGATTTCGAGACCAGCCTGACCAACATGGTGAAACCCATCTCTATTAAAAATACAAAAAATTAGCTGGGCATAGTGGCGCATGCCTGTAATCTCAGCTACTTGGGAGGCTGAGGCAGGAGAATCGCTTGAACCTGGGAGGTGGAGGTTGCAGTGAGCGGAGATCATGCCATTGCACTCCACCCTGGGCAGCAAGAGTGAAACTCCATCTCAAAAAATAAAAGAAAAAACAAGAAAAATATTTTTACCACCCTTTCTAGTTGTAGTTTATGCTTCAGTATAAGTTCATGTGATTGATTTATGTCAGTAAATCTCCTTGCTTCATAGTCATACCATATATTATTTATTCATATTTTTGTTTTGTAGTCTTGCTGATTTTTTCTGTCTCTAGTATTGAAAGAAGCATGTGCAGTAAGCATAGCTAATATTTCCTTGTTAACTGGTGTTTTTCTCTTCTAGATGTTTGTCCCACACAAAGAAAATGGGCACATGCTGAAATTCCTTGAAGTAAAATTTGGACTAAATATGACTAAGTAAGTTTTAGATTAAGTAAGTTTACCTAATTCTATACCACTTAGACAATAGAGATTAAAAAAAATACTCAATGACCAGGCATGATGGCTCACATCTGTAATCCCAGCACTTTGGGAGGCCGAGGTGGATGGATCGTGACCACTTGAGTCCAGGAGTTTGAAGCCAGCCAGGACAAGGTGGCAAAACCCCGTCTCTACAAAAACAAACAAAAAAAAACATTTAGCTGGGTGTGGTGATCCACACCTGTGGTCCTAGCTATTCAGGTGCTGAGGTGGAAGGACCACCTGAGCCTGAGAGTGGGAGGTGGAGGCTGTAGTGAGCCAAGATCATGCCAGTGCACCCCAGCCTGGGTGACGGTGAGACCCTGTCTTTAAAAAAAAAAAAAAAAAAAAAAAAAAAAACGCTTAGAATGTGTTTGCCACATTGTTAAACTTTAACATTGTGTTGTAAACGCAGTGATTTGAAGTAGACATCCTCAGTCCATCAGTGAGCATTTCTGAACATCACTCCATCTCTAACATCCTTCTCCACCGCTAGGGATTCAGGATTGGAGCTTGGAGATGGATGAGAAATGAGGATGCAGATTAACATATATACAACCAGGAGTCTTGTTGATCATACTTAGGGTGGGAAAAATATTTATCATGATTCATTACTACTCAAAAAGTTTACATTTCAAATTTTATGATTTATCTTAATAAGTAGATATCTCTTTTTTAAATGGATCCTAGTTGAGTTACATTTACCAATATAGAGTAGGTCTATCCAATAATAATATAATGTGAACCACTTATGTAATTTTAATTTTCTAGTAGCCATATTTAAAAAAAAACAAAGAAACAAGTGAAATTAATTTTAATGATATATTTTCTCTAATATATAAAAATATTTTAATTTGTGCCAGGCACGGTGGCTCAAGCCTGTAATCTCAGCACTTTGGGAGGCCGAGCCAGGTGGATCATGAGGTCAAGAGATCAAGACCATCCTGGCCAACATAGTGAAACCCTGTCTCTACTAAAAATACAAAAAAATTAGCTGGGCATGGTGGCGTGCGCCTGTGGTCCCAGCTACCCGGGAGGCTGAGGCAGGAGAATTGCTTTAACCCGGGAGGCAGAGGTTGCAGTGAGCCGAGATTGCACCACTGTACTCCAGCCTGGTGCTTGGCAGCAGAGTAAGACTCTGTCTCAAAAAAAAAAAAAAAAAAAAAAAAGAACTATCTATATATAGATATAGATATAGATAAACTTGTAAGCAGTGTAAAAACTATTAAGGAGATGTTTTATTTTTCAAATTCTTATTTTGCTTTTTCTTTGAAATCCTGAGTGTATTGTAAAGTACGTCTCAGTTTGAATTGGCTGCATTTCAACTGTTTAATAACTGCATGTCTCTAATAGCTACCATATTCGACAATGCATTTGTAGAGGTTAGCCAGCTGAATTGTTTGTTGTCTTCCAGATAAAGATAGAAATGAAAATTCCCTAAAAACTATATTGGGCTTTAGAGATGGTCACATTACTTGGTAATAAAAAGCAGTGGTTTTACATTTATTAGAGCAGTTTGGAGACAGCACATGCTTCATTTACTAATACAATACTATTATCTTTTTTTTTTTTTTTTTTGAGACAGAGTCTTGCTCTGTCACTAGGCTAGAGTGCAGCAGTGCAATTTTGGCTTACTGCAACATCTGCCTCCTGGGTTCAAGCAGTTCTCCTGCCTCAGCCTCCTGAGTAGCTGGGACTACAGGCATGCGCCACCATGTCCAGCTAATTTTTCTATTTTTAGTGGAGACAGGGTTTCACCATGTTGGCCAGGATGGTCTCCATCTCTTGACCTCGTGATCTGATCCCCTTGGCCTCCCAAAGTGCTGAGATTACAGGCATGAGCCACCTTGCCCAGCCATTAGCTTCTTTTATAAAGGATAGAACCTTGCTGTTATAAGTAAATGAGAGTAGGAAATGTGTTTTTTCTTATTTTTTACTGATATTAAAAAAATACTTCTGTGTTCAGTACTTTAAAACATCTGTGAGTTTAATATCATGCTTTTTGTCTTCTATAGGAATTTTACAATGAATTGGCTCCTCTGTCAAGAATCCCTGCAAGCACCCTCTCAAGATTTTTTTCTGCGATTGACACAGTCTTCTTTATTACCTTTCTATATTCTAGTGTTGATTATTTGTTTACTTTCTATGTTGCAAGTTATTTTTAGGAGGATTAAGTAAGTACCTATGAGAATCAATCATATTCCTAACATATATTATGGAAATATATAAAATACTTATTTTTAATATTTTTCCAATTTTTTATATTTGTTTTAGAGCTTCTAATTCCATTCTCTTTTTTTGACATGGAAAGTATCATTATAAGATGTGTTGACCAGGTATAGTGGCTCATGCCTGTAATCCCAGCACTTTGGGAGGCCAAGGCAGACAGATCACGAGTTAGGAGTTCGAGACCAGCCTGGCCAATATGTTGAAACGCCGTCTCTACTAAAAATACAAAAATTAGCTGGGCATGGTGGCACATACCTGTAATCCTAGCTACTCAGGAGAGTGAGACAGGAGAATTGCTTGAATCTAGGAGGCAGAGGTTGCAGTGAGCTGTGATCGCGGCGCCACTGCACTCCAGCCTGGGTGACGGAGCAAGACTCCATCTCAAAAAAAAAAAAGATGTGTTAACCAGAAAAATTTAAACTTAGTTTTTATACATCTAAATAGGTAATATCCAGATTTATATAGTTAGAGACTTAAGATATAACTGATATTTAAATAATCAGTTAAATTTTTGCAGACTGATTCACTAATTTATACAGATTTTTACTTAATATAAGAATAATTTCTTCTATTTAACTTAAATGAAGTTAACAGTATAAGTAATTTCAAATTATAAAGTTTAAGGCCAGGTGCTCATGCCTATAATTCCAACAGTTTGAGAGGCTGACACAGGAGGATTGCTTGAGGCCAGGAGTTCAAGACCAGCCTGGGCAACATAGTGAGACCCCCATCTCTTAAAAAAAAAGGAAAGAAAAATCTACAAAGTTTGACTAGCCTTTGATGTTTTTATCATGTTTGAAAAGAGGTTTTGTATAATTTTTTTCATTTTGAGAATTTAATTACTCAAATTATGATTTAACTGTATTAGCAATTGCTAGTTGAGTCATAATTGATCTTGGAAGAAGAAACTACCAATCTGGTTTTTTTTTTTTTTTTGGCGGGGAGATAGAGTCTTACTCTGTCACTAGGCTAGAGTGCAGTGGCATGATCTCAGCTCACTGCAATCTCTGCTTCCCTGGTTCAAGTGATTCTCCTGCCTCAGCCTCCCGAGTAGCTGGGACTACAGGCACACACCACCACACCCAGCTAATTTTTGTATTTTTAGTACAGATGGGGTTTCATCGTGTTGGCCAGGCTAGTCTTTAACTCCTGACCTCTAGTGATCCACCCACCTTGTCCTCCCAAAGTGCTGGGATTACAGGCACGAGTCACTGCGCCTAGCCCTTTTTTATTATTCTAAAAATTCATGTTTAGTCTTTATAGAGTTTGTTGTCTTCAGGTTCTAAAAGCCATTTGCAGCAACTTAAGAGCTTTATGATGGGTATTTAACTACCAGAACATACTTTCAAATTTTGAGGATCACCTATATTTTTTGTTATGATGAAATATAAAATTTTAGGTATGTCCTTCAAAGATGATAAACAATGTATCTTTGGTTTTTCAAAAATATATTTTCAAAGTATTAAAAAATAGATTTTCTTTCTGTAGTGGTAAGTCCCTGAAGGAAACTGTTACTCTTGAAGATGGACGAATTGGAGAAAGACCAGAAATAATTTATCATGTAATTCACACTATTTTATTGGGTTCTCTTGCAATGGTTATAGAAGGGTAAGTGTACTTTATTTGCTCCCTTTGTTTTTAGAAAGATTGTCGGCCAGGTGAGGTAGCTTACGCCTGTAATCCCAGCACTTTGGGAGGCTAAGGCGGGCGGATGGCCTGAGGTCAGGAGTTTGAGACCAACATGGTGAGACTTCATCTCTTCTAAAAATACAAAAATTAGCTGGGTGTGGTGCTATGTGCCTGTGGTCCCAGGAGGCTGAGGTGGCAGCATCTCTTGAACCTGGGAGGTCAAGGTTGTAGTGAGCTGAAATTGTGTCGCCGTATTCTAGCCTAAGCAACAGAGCAAGACCGTGTCTCAAAAAAAAAAAGAAAAAAGCCAAAAGAAAACAAAGATTGTCCTTTTTAATGGTAATAAGTAGATAAATCCAAGAATATATTTATAAAACTTTATAAAAACTCAAAACCTATACACTTATAAACTTTCTTAATTTATCTGGAGTTTACAAAGGTGTTTATAGTACAATGAACTGACATTTACTTCTTCATTCATTTGTTAAAAAAAACTATTGGCCGGGCACGGTGGCTCATGCCTGTAATCCAAGCACTTTGGAGGCCAAGGCGGGCAGATCACCTGAGGTCAGGAGTTCAAGAGCAGCCTGACTAACATGGCGAAACCCCATCTTAAAAAAATAATAAATAAAAAACAAAAAAAAAACTATTGAATGTATTCCAAGTTCTAGGTATTATGCTAGATGCTGAAGGTGCCTTGGTAAACAATAGTAGAACACACAGTCTCTAACTTTATTTAACTTATGGCCTAATGGAGGTGACAGATGTTAATCATACAAAATTAAAATTACAACTTTGGTAAGTGAAGGAGAGGTACGTGGTGCTATGAGAACATAGAAAACAGAATTTGACTTAAAGAGGTCAGAAAGGTTCTCTAAGAAAAATAACCTGAGATCTGAAGGGTAAGTAGGAGTGGGCGAGGTGAAAAAAGAGGCAAGAGGACTGCAGGTAGAGGGAATAGCTTATACTCAGGCCTGGGCAGGAAGGATCATGGCACATTATTGGTGAGAGGAAGAGGAGCTCAGTATGGCTGAAGCACAGTGAGCATGCGGTAGGCTTTGTTGAGGGCTTTGGAGTTTTCCCTTTTATCCTTTACTTAGCTCATTTCTTTTATTGTCTTTCAATGGCAAATGGTAAGTTGTGTAATAATTGTTTAGGGAGTTTTAATCCTTGAAACATATCTTGCACTATTTATTTTTAAGTCTTTAGTTTTTAAACTTCCTTTGTTCCTGCTTCTATAGAAAATCATGCCCTCTTGTTAATAAACTTTATTAAAATGCATCCACTCAGCAGAAGGTTTTAGTTTTTTCATACACTTTTTTGTTTTTTTTCTTTTTGAGATGCAGTCTCACTCTGTCACCAGGCTGGAGTACATTTGTGTGATCTCATGTCACTGCAACCTCCTCCTCCCAGGTTCCAACAGTTCTCCTGCCTCAGCCTCCCAAGGAGCTGGGACTACAGGCACATGCTACCACGCCCAGCTAATTTTTTTATTTTTTAATAGAGATGGGGTTTTACCATATTGGCCAGGCTGGTCTTGAACTCCTGACCTTGTGGTCCACCTGCCTCAGCCTCCCAAAGTGCTGGGATTACAGGCATGAGCCACCACACCCAGCCTAGTTTTTTCTTACTCTTTTAGTAATAGTGGGAGATACAAAAATGTGCATGATAGGATCCCCCTTCCTCAGAAGCACACAGTCTAGGTGAGTAAATGCAGTTTTCAGAAATTCCTGAGACTATCCTTACTCCTGTCACCAACTGCAAATTTAGGAGTCCCCCAAACCACCTTCAGGCTCAATAACTAACAAAGACTCACAGAACTTAGAAAAGTTATTATAGTCACCTTTTGGCTGTCAGAGCAGCACCATGGCAGTTGGCAAGAACAAGCACCTTTTGAAAGGCAGCAAAAAGGGAGCCAAGAAGAAAGCAGTTGATCCATTTTCTAGGAAAGATTGGTATGATGTGAAAGTACCCACTATGTTCAATATAAGAAATATTGGAAAGACGCTAGTCACCAGGACCCAAGGAACCAAAATTGCGTCGGATGGCCTCAAGGGTCGAGTGTTTGAAGTTAGTCTTTCCGATTTGTAGAATGATGAAGTTGCAGAGAGAGATCCAAGATGGCCGATTAGCAGCAGCTCAGGATTGTAGCTCCCAGTGAAAGCACAGAGAGCGAGTGGACGCTGCAATTTCAGATGAATTTTTGTTGCCCACAGACTGAGAGATTCCCAGCGGAGGAGCCACATGGGTCACCAGCGTGACTCTTTTGGCCGGCACGGCACTTCTCGGTGCGGAGTATACGGGACTGGGTGCCCTTTTAGTTGGGCTCAGCTGGTCCTATCCCCACAAGGAGAACAGCAATTGGAAGCGCTGAAGACTGAGAGTTTCACAGCAAGCACAGCTGAACCTGGGAAAGCCTAGCTCTGTGGGTAAGGGGCATCCGCCGAAGGAAAACTAAGAAACAGAAAAAACTTCATCACCAACAAGCCGGATGTCCACTCAGAGACCCAATCTGAAAGTCAGCAATTACAAAGATGACAGGTGGATAAATCCACAAAAATGGGAAGAAACCAGTGCAAAAAGGCTGAGAACACCCGAAATAAGAATGCCTGTCCTCCTACAGGGGATCGCAGCTCCCCTTCAGCAAGAGAACAAGGCTTGACGGAGGATGAGTGTGATGAACTCACAGAATCAGGCTTCAGAAGGTGGATAATAAGAAACTTCTGTGAGCTAAAAGAACATGTTCTAACCAAGTGCAGAGAAACTAAGAACCTTGAAAGAAGATTTAATGAAATGCTGATGAGAATGGACAACTTAGAGAAGAATATAAGTGAATTGATGGAGCTGAAAAACACAACACGAGAACTTCGTGAAGCATGCACAAGTTTCAACAGTCAAATTGACCAAGCAGAAAAAAGGACATCAGCAGTCGAAGATCAACTCAGTGAAATAAAACGAGAAGGCAAGATGACAGAAAAAAGGGTAAAAAGGAATGAACAAAGTCTCCAAGAAATATGGGACTGTGTTAAAAGACCTAATCTATGTTTGATAGGTGTGCCCAAATGTGACAAAGAGAATGAATCCAAGCTGGAAAATACTCTTCAGGATATTATCCAGGAAAACTTCCCCAACCTAGCAAGGCAGGCC
>PVKP010055657.1:0-10901 GCA_004027715.1 Plecturocebus donacophilus
CGAAAGCTAAGAGAGGAGGCATTTTATTTTTTCTCATATTTTATAATCCACATTGGTAATCAGTTGTAGTAGAATACATTACCTATTCAAACATTTACTGTGCCTAATTATAGATTATTATTTCTAACAAAATACACTACTTAATAATATTGTACCCAACATTGCAGTTCTTTTCCTATTACCTCAGTAAATATTTTAAACATTTCCATAGTGGTTTTCTTTTTAAGATCTAGTCTTATCATTTCCTATCAAAACATAATACTACACAGCTTTAGGAAATTATTCAAATGTAAATACATTTTAGGCTAAAATTTTAAATAGAAAAAAATAAATAGGAGATGTGTTTCTCTCCTTGAGTTTTTTGTATTTGAGTGCAGTTGAAGCACTTCATTTTTTCCTTCAGAACCCTGATGAACTTTGTGTTAATAACTGTTCTGAAAACTAAGCGTACTGGTCTGTCTTTGGGATGTTTTTCTAGTTAGATCATCTTTATAAATATTTCATTTACTTTTAAGAGAGTGTACTTCTCTCTAGTCTAAAGAGAGTGGCAAAAGCACCCTTAGATTGCTAGCCAGTCTTTGGCCAGTGTGGCTTTCTTGAGCTACCTGAGTGTATCCATTCATTTCTGTCCTGGACTTGGAAGTGGTGGAACTTGGCTGGAATGTACAGCACTCACTGTGGTTTTTGTCTCTAAATAAGGAGGGGACAGTCAGGTAGCCACCCATAATTGCTTACTTGATTAATATCATGGGTGTTTAGGGCAGACAAAAATGAATTTATCTGCTAGCTTTGTGACCTTGGGCAAGTTATTTCACCTCTTACAGTCTCAATTTCCTCATCTGTAATATGGAGACAATAGGACGCTGACTTTGTAGGGTTGTCATGAATATTAAATGCTACTTTATGTTACTAAGTGCAAAAACCTTAATACGTTTCTGAGCACAAAGTAGAAACTCAGTAAATGGAAAAGTATCATCATCATCATCAAAGCAAAAGTCTAATGCAAGAAGTGGAAAAAATAGGTTTAGATAGGGGAAAAACCAATTCTAGGAAGAGCTCCTTTTCCTAGAAAAGCTTACCAGTCCAGCCGAACGTGGCGGCTCACACCTGTAATCGCTGCACTTTGTGGGGGCTGAATCATCTGAGGCCAGGAGTTTGATACCAGCCTGGCCAACATAGTAAAATCCCTTCTCTATTAAAAGTACAAAATATTAGCCGGGCATGGTGGTGCATGCCTCTAATCCCAGCTACTCAGGAGGCTGAGGCAGGAGAATCCCTTGAACCCAGGAGATGGAGGTTTCAATGAGCCAAGATTGCGCCAGTGCACCAGCCTGGGCAATAAGAGCGAAACTCTATCTTAAAAAAAAAAAAAAAAAAAAAAAAAGGAAAGAAAGAAAAGAATAGCTTGCCAGTCCAAAGATGATTTAAAGTTTACTAAAGTCAGATTTTTGTATTCTGAAAATATTTGTGGCCTTTGGTGTAGACATTCTAATCAATTATTTCTTTATATAAAATAATTTCAACATGGCTACTTCTCTTCCTAAAATTTGCTCTTCAAGTTTTTTTCAGCTTGGTGTTGGCAAACATGGTCATATGATGTTATTTTTCACAAAGATAGAGTTGCTGCCCTCCCGAGTCAGCCCCATCCCGTCTAGTCCATAATTATCTTGCCATTGGAGGGTCTAGTGGTATGGTGGAAAGAGCATGGCAAGCTGTGGCCAGGCTTACCTGAGCAGCCACGAGTGGCACTGTCACTTACCACATTTTAAATTATACTCTGTCTTGTGAATAATGTGTTCAGAATGTGGATTTTTCTATTTGGATTTAAATTCTAGTTCTTCTATTAATACTTACCATGACACCTAATCCTATCATCCTAGGAAAGTTATTAACATTTTTGTGCCACAATTTTCAATTTTCTCATTCACAAAATGGGAATAATAAGAGGTTTTTTTTTTTTTTTTTGGAGACAGAGTCCGGCTCGGTCACCAGGTACCCAGGTACCAGGCTGGAGTGCAGTGGCACAATCTTGGCTCACTGCAACCTTTGCTTCCCAGGTTCAAGCAATTCTCCTGCCACAGTCTCCCGAGTAGCTGGGACTACAGGTGCACGCCACCATGCCCAGCTAATTTTTGTATTTTTGGTAGAGACGGGGTTTCACCATGTTGGCTAGGACGGTCTCAATCTCTTGACCTTGTGATCCGCCTGCCTTGGCCTCCCAAAGTACTAGGATTACAGGTGTGAGCCACCGCCCCCAGCCAAGAGTTGTTATAAAAATAAATGAGTTAATGCATTTCAAGTGCTCAGAACAGTGGCTGGCACATAGTGCTCAACCAATAGGAGTTTTCTTTTTTTCTTACTAGTATCTTGCCTATACCTCCTTTTGAGTAGTAATTTTGGGTGTTTTTCTGTTGTATAATGAAAGTGGTACTTTCTTTTTATTTTCTGTATTCGAATCACTTTGTGTTATTTCTGTTCTTTTAAATATTAAAAAATAAATAGAGACAGGGTCTTGCTATGTTGCTCAGGCTGGTCTCCAACTCCTAGGCTCAAGCAATCCTCCACCTTGGCCTCCCAAAGTGTTAGGATTACAGGTGTGAGCCATCACACCTGGCTACACTTTTGGTTATTTTGATTAGAAGTGGGTTCTTAGCTAAAGGTGAAAAGCAGTGAATTATTTCCATTGAGTTCTTTAAGAAACGATATTTTTGAAAAGGATTGAATTAAAAATTATTAACGTTGAACTGAATTGAACCCCACGTCTAGAAACAAGCATTAATGCTCTGCAGGAGAGCCAAATTCAAGTAGTGGATGGGCCTCATAATCCTGTGAAAATCAGCCTGCCTTGTTTCAGCTGGAGGAAAAGTATAGCCAGTGTCAAGGGCAGAGCATCCTCATTGGGCAGGCAGAGATCTACCTCTGAGTGAAGGCCCTCAGGCTCAAGTTTCAGAACTATAGACAATCTCTTAGTTTTTCTGTGCTTAGTGGACCTTTCCCTTCTACAAAGAGGAAACAACGGACTCCCTGTTTATATCACTAGAATGTTGTAAGGATAAACTATTGTTGTTTGGAGGGTTTCTTTTTTTTTTTTTTTCTTTTTCTTTTTTTTTTTTTTCAGAAAAAGAACAATCTTTAAAATGTTATTTGAAAGCATTCTGGAACTGAAGAGTGTTAGTCTTCATAAGTTAAAATTTATTCTAGTTTCCAGTCTTTTGTGGCTGGTTTGGTGCTTAGAACTCTAAACAGGTTTAATTATTTTCTAACATAAAGAACATAGGCAGATAAGTCTATTTTTGTTTTATGTAATGTTAGATTTAAACTGGTTAGCACAGAGTTTTCCTTCTTATTTTCCTTATACTAAAGGAAAGAGTTTTAATTTTTGGTTTATTTCACCAGTGATAAACCAGGGATTTGAAAGTAAGTCTGCCACTTAACTAGCTGTGAGCTTCTTGGGAAGTTATTTTACCCTGCTAACTTCCATTTTATGAGCTGTGACCTACCTCTTAACATTGTTTATGAGAATTACAAATATATATATAATTGTGTGTTGTTGGTGTTGCTTTTGAGATGGAGTCTCGCTCTTTCGCCTAGGCTGGAGTAGAGTGGCGCGATCTCAGCTCACTGCAACCTCTGCTTCTCAGGTTTGAGTGATTCTCTTGCCTTAGACTCCCGAGTAGCTGGAATTATAGGCACCCACCACCACGCCCAACTAATTTTTGTATTTTTAGTAGAGACAGGTTTTTACAATGTTAGCCAGGATTGTCTCGATCTCCTGACCTCGTGATCCACCCACCTCGGCCTCCCAAAGTGCTGGGATTACAGGCATGAGCCACCATGCCTGGCCCATAAATATGTTTTGAAAAAATAACTAGCCTAGTGCCTGACAGATAACAGAAGCTCAGTGAATAGTACCTCTGAAAGCACGCCACAGTCAAAGGATGGTAGGCTTTACTGTTGGGCAGAGTTAGTTTCAAATCTGCCTCTGCCATTGGGATGTATTTTTAACCTCTTCAAGTCTCAGTTTCTTCATCTGTAAAATGGAGCCAATTATGCTTCTCTTACAGAGCTCTAAAAGGATTGGATGTTGTCTGTGTAAAGCACCCGGCACAGGACTTGGCTCAAGCAAGTGCTGGATAGAGGAAAGGTGGTGGTCAGTAACGGGGGTGATAGTGGCAGCAATAGTTGTAATTACTGTTGTCTTCATAGTAATGGTAGTAGCATTAATACATACATTGTTACTTTGTAAATGGAGCCAAAAACTTCGGAAGCCCAGAAGGTGTAACCAGGTCTGTCAAGCTTTGAAGTACCTTTGAGATTTGGATGTTCGTGTTGGTCTCTAAAAGGGAGGGTCTTCATGCACTCAGTGCCTTAAAAGTCTTAATACATCTCACTGAGGAAGCAAAGGCTAAACTTTATACTTGACATTACAGGAGTTTTTCCCAAAGTGGTTTCGAAGTCTATGTTTAGCATAGGATATAATCATTTGCCACTTATCTCTGTCATTGTATTACTTTATCCACTCTTTATTTCCACACTTTCAGTCATAATCTACTCTCTATAATCGAGTGGCGGTGACATAAACCCATTTGGGGACCTTTAGTAAGACCTTTGAAACTTGAGTTTACTTCTTTTTTCTTCTTTAGCTTTTTTTAAAAAGAAATTTCAAGTATACATCCACTCCCTTTTTCATTAACAGTTTTGTCAGAATGCTTGGCTTTTGATTATAAATCTTATTTGTAGGTCAGGCATGGTGGCTCATGCCTGTAATCCCAGCACTTTGGGATGTTGAGACAGGACGATTGCTTGAGCCTAGGAGTTCAGAACAGCCTGGGCAACAAAGTCAAACCCTGCTGATACAAAAAAAAAAAAAAAAAAAAAAGCCAGGTATGGTGGCACAGCCCTGTGGTCCCAGCTACTGGGGAGGCTCAAGTGGGAGGCTCACTTGAGCCCAGGAGTTGGAGGCTGCAGTGAGTTATGATCATGCCACTGCACTCTAGCCTGGGTGACAGAGTGAGGCCTTGTCTCTAACATAATCATAATAATAAATGAGTAAATCTTTTTTTGTAAGCTGAGACAGTGAGTTGCTGCTTTAGTCATTTGTCCACAATTAAGACACTATTGCAGTGAAATAGTTTCCAATTCCTAATAGGCATTCAAATACACATCTTACTATGAACATTAAAAGAACATATCTGGGCCAGGCCTGGTGGCTGTCACCTGTAATTCCAGCACTTTGGGAGGCCGAGATGGGAGGATCACTTGAGGCCAGGAGTTTGAGAGCAACCTGATCAATCTAGTGAGATCCCATCTCTTAAAAAAGATACACACACACACACACACACACACACACTCACACTCACTCTCTCTCTCTCTCTCTCTCTCTCTGTCTGTCTGTCTCTCTCTCATACACACACACATACCTGTCTTAAAGTTTGAGTTCAGCTAAGGGATCAGTTGTGTTTCAGGAATGTCCATGCAGAAGAAAAGTGATTTATTTATTCAGTCTGTGTCTGGTCAACATGAGAAGATCATTTGAAGCTTGAATGATGTACTCTTTTGTCTACCTTGAAAAACTTGTCCCAAAGTGAGTTTTCAAGGTAAAGGATGTATGACGGTCTAATGCTTGTGAGGAGTCTGGCAAGAACAGCTGGCAATTGCTTATGAGTCTCATTAGCTCATTTACAGTTCCCTTAAAACAGAGCTGTATTGTGCTAACCCAAATGCCTCATCAGCATACCTGTACAGATTGAAATGTATGAGAAGTCTTCCCTCTAGGGAGTGAGCTCTTGCTTAGTGCCGCCTTTACAGCACTGTGCATCCTCTGGATTGGCCTGTTCAGTGGAAGAGAAGCAATGACCCCTCAGAACAGAGACTGTGTGATCCCTAGATTGAGTTGCTAATTATTCAGCCAGTATACAGTATACACTGTAGTGTGGTTACTGCGATACTAAATAGCTTAAGAGTTTCTGCCATAATTAGTACCTCACCTACTACTTAAAAAAATAAAAAATATATATAACTTAACGTTTTCAAAAAATTTTTTAAGCTTGAAGGAACCATATTTATAACAACAAAATGTCACTTAAAATGACAGCCTATCAATATATTGTTATCTGTGCAAGAACTCCCTTGATGGAGCTTGAAGTAATGCTAGTACTGTGACACATAATATATTTTATTCATGATTTGTCATTGAAATATGTTCAGAATATTGATGGATTCATAAATATCTCATGAAGGCACACATTTTGACAAAGTACCAGGAGGCCCCACGAAATACAAATGAGGCAGAGAATCAGAATCCATTTACAGTGTCCCCGATCCCTCTCATCAGCACATTACAGATAAGTAACGGTTGCACCTGTAGCTAACACACACAAAAAGAAACACAATTAACAAGTGCCTTTTGTTTGCTACCTTCCCATAAGTGGCAATTAAATGAGTAAAAGTAAGTTGGTGTTAAGCTTGGCAAAAGATACTATGGGGAAGAAAGTTGGCTGCTGGTTGTATTTATTATTGTTTGTGCCATTTCAAGCTAGCAACCCTGAGTCTCAGTCATTAGAAGTTAGTGTTATTCCAAAGGTAGTATCGACAGCTCAAATAAGAGATAGGCCAATGGTTACATAAAATCATCATGCACAGTACACATGTTAATTTTTTTCAAATTTATTTATAAGTAGTAATAAGCTTATGATAGCCTTTGGATTCTCTTGTTGGATTAGTTCTTTTTAATCTTATGATTAGGATGAAGGGTCAAAATAATATGTGCTGCATCTAAGATAAGAAAATAGTGGAAGCATGTGCTTTATAATGACTTCAGACCATGTCTGTGAAAACATTGTTTTCCATCAAGATTTGATTGAGAGATGCAGTTTATTTAATATGCACTGTATATCAGACACTGTTCTAAGTGCTTTACAAATATTAACCCACTACAGTTAATTCATAACTTTTCTCAGAGATACGTACTATTATTAGTCCCATTTTGAGGAAAAATCAGGCACAGAGGGGTATGATTATTTGGTCAAAGTCACAGAGCTCTTAAGAGTGAGGCTGGGATTCCCCAGCTAGTGGTCATCAGTCCTTGTAGTTAATCACTGCAAGTTAATCACTGTGGTTAATGCTGCTTTCTTTATATTCTTATATGAGTTCATTTAGTCTCTAGATCTCATAAGTAGAAATTAAAATACATACAGGAAATCAAATTAAGTTTTGGTTCTAGACAATTTCTATGTTAAGCAGTGGAGAGAAAATAATAGAAACGTAAGTTCGTTAAAATCTAAGAAGAAAAATTTTAAAACAGAAATTCAAAAGTATATGTTATAAATGAAAGTATCATGTCTAGATTCAGTTTGGGGTTTCTGGTCAAGCTGTGTCAGAAAAAAGCATTACCAAGAAGTGGACCTAGTTCGTACCCCTTCTTCTGCCCTGGCACAGGCAGTAGAATGCAAGGTCAGAGAGAAGTGGTAGATGGGGGGCCTCTAGTTGCTACCCATGCTAAGTAGGGATGGCAGAATTTCTCAAGTACCTGCTTTACCAGTTGTACAGAAAGCTGCTTCTGCCTGCTCTAACTTTAGGCCTCTAGAAGCCCTGCTGCTTGAATCCATTGGTTTTACCCTCTGACCTATTCTTGAGGATTCCCTGGCAATGAATACAGGTTCCACGTTATGTTGACCTTACACTTCAAGGATTGTAAACCATTGCTGATACTTTATCCTACTTGAGGCTCATAAGGGTTCTGTGAGGTAAGCCTATACCCTCATTTTGAGGATAAAGAAACTGAAGTTCAAAGAAGGTAATACAGATGGAGGAAGCAGGACTAAAACTGAGATTATCTGATTTTTTCTTAGCTGTTCTTTTGGTTTTTCTTGCATTGTATGCTATACCTCCACTCCTGGCCTGTAGCCACCTTTGACAGGAGCCCAACTGACTCATCTAACTTCCTGATGACTGTTCCCCTGGAAATCTTCCCTTAGTTTCAGAAATCAACAACGATGAGACTATCTGATCCCTAGATTGAGTTACTAGTCATTCATCTGGTACCTATAGTCTAGTTACTGACATACTGGATAATTTCCGGGTTTCTGCTGTAATTAGTACCTCATCTGCTACCAAAAAAAAAAAAAAAAGCCAACACAAATGAAAATAATTCATGATTTTTCAAAAATTTAAAGCTTGCACAAGCCATATTTTATAACAACAAAATGTCACTTAAAATGATAGAGCCTATCAGTATGATATTGTACCTATGCAAGAACTCCCTTCACAAAGCTTGAAGTAGTGCTGGTGCTGTGACACATAATGTAATTTATTCATAATTTGTCATTTAAATATTTTCATAATACTGATGGATTCATAAATATCTCATGAAAGCACAGCTTGACTGTTTTTGCATCTACTATTAGGAAAAGGTATGATAGTTGAAGCAACTGTTGACATTCACACTGAAATTCAGTGTCTCTTTTATCATGTGTGTCATTACAAATCTAAGAACTGGCGCTTTTCAAGCCTGGGCAGGGGAAGCTCACCCAGGCCTTGCCAGGCACTCTTGGCTCTACTGCCTTGCTTTCATCCTCACTGTTGGCTTCCTTCCCCACTGTTTAGCTCTCATGAACCAAGTGGTTGTTATTACCAGCAAAACAAGAAAATGTAGTTACTGCAAGGGTGGGATTAGAAAACTATCCTCTCTTGTATTGGCTATCCAAAACAATTTTGCCTGTAGTCAAAACCCAATTATCAATCAGGAGGCTTTCATTGGAACATACTTAGTGTTTGAAACAAGAGCACTTGTATTCCTGTGTATCAGTAAACATGTTTAAACAAGCTAGTCTAAACTAGATTTTGGATTTCTTTCAAGATAAAAGAAAAGTAGGACTGAATGTCTGGCATTTGCTCAAAAGTTTTGACCTTTACTAATTTGCATTTTGTGATTGTCATAATCTTGTCCTGTAAAAGGTTTCAAGTACTTTGACCTAGAAGTCTTCGTAGCTAGGTGCATTGCTGGCAATTAATTGTACCCTTTCCTGTTGTTTCACTTTTATTAAAAGCTTTTTTGCATGCCCATAAGGAAACAACCAGTCACCACAGCTGATAACTCTTGAAGATGTGAAGAGGAGACGTCTCCATCATCATGTAGTTTCTTCCTACAGAGACACTCCTCCAGAATTTATGCATCAGCTTTCTCACTTACTGCAGGATTTCTGGTTACCTTTCTGTATATGAGCATATATTGGCTACTATTCCACTTATATGTGTATAAGCAGATATTGGCTACAATTACACTGATTTACAAAGCCAGCAGAAATTAAACAAAGAGAAGCACCAATTTATATCTTAATGCCACTCCACAACTGATCAACAAAAAGCAAAAGTTTAAGTGTGACGTAATTGCGGTTTTTGTCATTACTTTGTTTTTGTCATTACTTTTTTATTTTTAGATAAGTTCTCACTCCAGTTGCTCAGGCTGGAGTGCAGTGGCACCATCTCAAGTCACTGCAGCCTTGACTCCCTGGGCTCAGCCTCCCGAATAGCTGGAACTATAGGCATGTGCCACCACTCCCGGCTAATTTTTGTATTTTTAGTAGAGATGGGAGTTTGAGGCTGCTCTTAAACTCCTGACCTCAGGTGTTCTGCCTGCCTCAGCCTCCCAAAGTGCTGGGATTACAGGCGTGAGCCACCGCACCTGGCCTTTTGTCATTAATTTTAATGGCAAAAACTGCAATTACTTTTGCACCAACCTAATAACAACAATTGGGTTTTGGGATGTTTACTGAGAAAAATGGGTGTGGCATGTGGCAATGAAGGAAAAGGATTCCTTTTGGCCAGATAATTCTCAATCTTTCCTATAAATTAAATACACATTAGGAACTTTTGTCAAGTATAACTAGGACAAGGGACATGAACAATTCCTGAATACTTATTATGTGACAGTTGCTTTCATATCAGTGTATCTCATTTAATCTTCATAGTAGCTGTGCCAAATAGGTATTTCTATCTTCATATTTATAACTGAGAAGACAGAACCTTCTGAAAAGAGTGTTTTAGCTGATACATGACAGCAATATTTGCAATACTTCTGTTTGACTCTAAACCTCAGTTTTAGTATATGTGCTGCCGAAGCGAGCACGACTCTAAACCTCAAAATATTTTCATGAAACCATGAAAAACTAAAGCTCATTGAATGAGTATTTAGTAGAGGGTGTGTGTCTGTGTGTGTACAGGGGAGGTAACTAGCTAATGAATAAAGCTTCCCATAGAAATGTAGGCACCCATTTACTCTCAGAGCTATCTCCTTGAGCAGGGAAGCATTTCCTCCTTTGGATTACATGCACCCTACCCGGTCCCATCGTACAGAAGGGTATCCAGGAACAAATAATTCATATGCCTTACAAAGTTAATGGGGCATTCTTGTTTTCCTGGGAACCCCTGACTTGAAATGATTCTAAGGAGAATCTGTGACTCAGTTCCTGAAGTGTTAACTAAACCTGTTGCACCTGATTTCCAATGTAGCCACTAAGTCTTAGTACCTGCTACTGGGATGATTCACTGAGTATGTAAAGGAATCTAAGGTGCAAATGTTGGGGATTTTTCACTCTGCATAAAGGTTAGTCACAGCCCCAAAAGAGGAAAGAAAATGCTGGTGACCCAAACCAAATTTGTAGGCGATACTGTTGGTGTGAAAGATGTAGATCTGGAGAGTATGATGTAAAAGGATTATGAAAACCTTGTAAATAATCTTTGTCTTTATAAGAAATAGTAAAGTTGTCTTTAGTCCCAATTTCTCTCAAAACTAAGTTTTATTTTTATTTTTATGTGAGAGAGTTTTAAAATTATGTTTAAGAACTTTCATTAGTTTCTATGAATATTATTATATACATTGAACTAACTTCTATGTCAATAGG
>PVKP010055658.1:0-10935 GCA_004027715.1 Plecturocebus donacophilus
AAAAGATTTGTGTATGCTTGTTCTCACTCATAAGTGGGAGTTGAACAATGAGAACACATGGACACACGGAGGGGAACATCACACACCAGGGCCTGTTGATGGGTTGGGGGAAAGGGGAGGGAGAGCATTAGGACAAATACCTAATGCATGTGAGGCTTAAAACCTAGATGACAGGTTGATAGGTGCAGCAAACCACCATGCCACATGCATACGTATGTAACAAATCTGTATGTTCTGCACATGTATCCCAGAACTTAAATTAAAAAAAAAAAAAAGGCCCAGCATGGTGGCTCATGCCTGTAATCCCAGCACTTTGGAAGGCTGAGGCAGGTGGATCACCTGAGGTCAGGAGTTCGAGACCAGCCTGGTCAACATGGTGAAACCCTCTCTCTACTAAACATCCAAAAAATTAGTCAGGTGTGGTGATGGGTACCTGTAATCCCAGCTACTCGGGAGGCTGAGGCAGGAGAATCGCTTGAACCTGGGAGGCAGAGCTTGCAGTGAGCCAAGATTGAACCACTGCCCTCCAGCCTGGGCAACAAGAGTGAAACTCCATCTCAAAAACAGAAAAAAGCTTTGTGTATTTATATACTTCAACAAATATTTACTGAGAGCCTACCACGTGCCAGGCATAGCACTAAGCACTGCATAGAAACCAGCACAGCAAATTAATAATTTAGAGAGTGGAAAATATGACTTCAACAGATTTAGAGTGTGTCAGTGCTGGACTCCTTTACACCAGCAGGGACTCCTCACCCCTCCCTTTCCTCCTCCTCTTCTCCATTGTCGTTCCTCTGTTTTCTCTCTAAAGGGATCAATGCAGATGCAGTATGGATTTGGAAGGGGTCCCCTACTCCAGATAATGTGGGTAGGGTGGGCAACCAGTGTCTACCATGTGGTAAATGCCCAGTGACATAAAGAAGATTCCATTGCAAAGTCCTGGGATTTTCTATAGCAAACCAATGCCTACAGAAATAAGGAGTTGACTGTGTTTCAACTGTGTCCCCGTTCTCTGGACAAAGTCACCGTTTTTTCTCTTTCTTTTTCTCATTTTCATTTTCTTAAACAATGTTTAACACTTTCTTCCAGACCTTTTCAAATCCACCCTTTAATTCAAATCTAAACCAGACCCAGCACCTCTCATGTTGGGTCACAAGTCCCAGCAAGGAAAGGGGGTCAAGGAAAGGGATAAGTGACCCTGAGTAAGAGGACCCCCTGCCACTCCCCGGGCTACAGGAACAGACACTGTTGATCCTGTTGCTGTTGTTGAAGAGGACTGGCTTCCTCCAGGGAGTGCCTGATCACCATGGCTGGGCTCTGGCTCAGATGCACCGCCTCTGGGAATTGGCTGATTCACTCGGTATCTCTGTCTTCTGCCTTTCAGGAGCATCACAAGCTAGCCTGAATCTAGCAAGTGAGGACAAAATGAAATTGGGGTAACCTAGGGACCTCTATGTCAACTTCTAAAGGTATTGCTCTTAAACATTTTGGCTGTGTCCCCACCCAAATCTCACCTTGAATTGTAATAATCCCCAAGTGTCAAGGGCAGAGCCAAGTGGAGATAATTGAATCATAGGGGCAGTTTCCCCCATAGTGTTCTCGTGGTAGTGAATATATCTCAAGAGATCTGATGGTTTTATAAATGGGAGTTCCCCTGCACAAGCTCTTTTGCCTGCCACCATATGAGACGTGACTTCTCATTCACCTTCAGCCATGATTGTGAGGCCTCCCGAGCCGTGTGGAGCAGTGTGTCAGTTAAACCTCTATCCTTTATAATTTGCCCAGTCTCAGGTATGTCTTTATTAGCAGCATGAAAACAGACTAATACATGTCATTAGGATTACAGGATGAGATGGAAAAGTCAACACCACCATTTTGTTGTCCAAAGGGGCTACTTTTCTAATCTGCAAGCAGAAAAATAATGATATTTTTGAAGAAATAAAGAGAGAAAATAAGAGGCACTGGCATTCTACAGTCTGTCTGTTCTTTGGTCATCTGGCAAAAAAGGGGTATCTTAAATTAATCAGCAGAGCAGGATGTCCTGGAAACGGCATGGGCATGGTAAACAGCCAGGCTGAGTCTGTACCCAGTTCTGTGGTTTGCCACTTGTGTGTCTGTAGCAGGCCGCCCAGCCTCTCCAAGCTTTTCCTCCTCATCTGCAATAGAATGAGGGTGACATCTTTCCTTCCAGGGCTGCTGCGAGAAGGAAGGAGAGGAACGTGAACATGCCCAGCTTTGTGTCTGATACACAGTTGGTGTTCAAGTGCCAGGAAGGAGAGGAACGTGAACATGCCCAGCTTTGTGTCCGATACACAGTTGGTGTTCAAATGCCACTTTCTGTTCCCTAAACGCAGTCGGAACCCATATTTCTTATTTCCAGACACCATGCCAGCATAGATTTAGAAAACAAAATCACCGGTTTGACTTTCTAAAAATATTTACTTTTTCCAGACTCAGCCAGGCTAACCAAGGGGGAATGTTTAGCTAAGCGGGGGGAATTCAACGTGAATTCTCCAATCCTGCTCAGCGGGCTCTGGAACTGCTCTTCTCTGATCACTTCTGGAGAAAATCAAAACACCGCAGCCCACGGTGCTCCCCACAACCCACGGAGGGTGCCTGGCTATTTCTGGAATGAAGGACATGGAAAGCAAGACAAGTTGTGTTTCTGCAGGTGGGTGGGGAGCCAGAGCTCCCTTCCTCTTGAGGCTCTGCTCTGCACCTGGGGTGTCACTGGCCAATGCCTGAACCCCCTGGGGTGGGCCCCTGGTGTCACTGGGCCTTTCTAGGCTGCACTGGGAGGCAGTGGCATGGCTGGCAATCACTTTCCTCATTCTCATTTTGTCGGTTTCAGGACCATCATGATGGGAGCAGTAATAATAATCCTTTATATTTTACATGACATTTTAATTTCCAGAATATGTTAGTCTGCATGGTCTTGTGATCATCTTGCCAAATCCTCACAATTTCTGCTGCTAGGAAAGTGTTAGTTACATTTTACAAACAAGCAAACAGAGTCTCAGCAGTGGGAGGTTTGCCTTAAGTGAGGTTTCACTGCAGGTGATTGCCAGTGCTCCCATCATGTTTGCATGTGAGCATGGTGGGTAAGCAAGGAGCTGGACCCCTGATAGAGCCTGGAGGACCAGCATTCCCACCTAGCCCTGCTGCTCCTTGGTGTGTGCCCTGGGCTGGGTGGTTAGCTTCTGTTTACTTGCAAGCCTCAGTATTCAGAACACACCTACCCATGGCGGGAGGCTGTGTCCTCCAGTATCAGGATTTTTGTTGTTGTTGTTTTGAGATGGAGTCTTGATGTCTCCCAGGCTGGAGCGCAATGGCGCAATCTCAGTTCACTGCAACCTCCACCTCCCAGGTTCAAGTGATCCTCTCACCTCAACCTCCCAAGTAGCTGGGATTATGAGCGTGTGCCACCATGCCCAGCTAAGTTTTGTATTTTTAGTAGAGATGGGGTTTCACCAAGTTGGCCAGGCTGGTCTCAAACTCCTGACCTCAAGTGATCCACCCACCTCGGCCTCCCAAAGTGCTGGGATTACAGGCATGAGCCACCTTGCCTAGACTGCAGTATCATCTTTACCAGAAATAAAGCAAGATTGCACCCTTTATAGGCAGTAATTTTATTTTTCAATTGTTCCATAACTCAGGACAAGGAAAGGTATGTTTTTTTGGGCTTCCCCCCACCTCAACAGGACCCATGGACAGGGAAGAAAAGCTTTGAACAGAGGAAGTGGAAGCTCCGGTTTGTTAGCTGAGGCCTCAATGAGCAGTGTTCTCAGAATAAGGCCCTGCAGGGCATTAAACCACGACCCAAATAGAGCAGACCCCAGAGTCCAGCCAGGGCACCGCATCTTATGTTAGCTCAACAGGGAGGAGTGGTCATTCCTTATTCAACAAAAGCCATTTATGTTATCAATTCATATGGGTGCTTCCTTAAAACAAATACATGCACCTACCAGCAATCATGAACAAAAAGGGTGTAATCTCTGTCCTTGTGGAACTTCTAGTTTTTGCGTGTTTACTGAGTGATAAAGACGTTGCTATAGGCTGTGTGTGTCTTCCGCCCCATTAGTATGTTAAAACCTAACCCCCAGTGTGATGGTATTTGAAGGTGAGGTCTTGGGGAGGTGATCAGATCATGAAGGAGCGCTCTCATGAAGTGATGGAGTCCTGTCTAAAGAGGCCCCAGGGAACTCCTTAGCCTCATAGGCCCGGTGAGGACAATATCTGTGAACCACCAAGTGAGCCCTCATCAGACACCGAATTTGCCGGAGCCTTGATCTCAAACTTCTCAGCTTCCAGATCTGTGAGAAATAAATTTCAGTTTTTAAGTCACCCAGCTTATGGTATTTTGTTATAGAAGCACAGGTGGACTGAGACATCCTACAAACATTTTTTATTTTTTATGAGACAGGGTCTGGCACAGTCATAGCTCATTGCAGCCTCAACCTTACAAGCTCAAGCAATCCTCCCATCTCAGCCTGGGCTGAGTAGCTGGAGTTATAGGTACGCAGCACCATGCCCAGGTAATTTTTTTGATTTTTAGTAGGGACAAGGTCTTGCTATGTTGCCCAGGCTGATCTCAAATTCCTGGGCTCAAGCGATCCTCCTGCCTCAGCCTCCCAAAGCGCAAGAGCCACCTTGCCCGGCCCATTTCATTCTATGTCCTCTTCTTTGTGATGTCAGTACCAGGCTATGCTTTAAATCTTTGTAGCTTTCAAATATGGCGATGTTTCTTTTTTTTCCCAACCTCTAACAGGCAGCACAAGTGGAGGCTCACTTTAGAAGCCAGTTAAAGTTGTTTGGGGTCACTTCCTGCTGAAGTTCGGATGTCAGGCCTGGCGTTCGAACCCCTGGGCCCTCTCCCCTCGGAGGCTGCTTTCCCCTGCTCCTCTCTGTACCTGACATGGATTGCTGAGCCAGTGGTCATCAAGCTTTTTGGATGGCGTCTCCTTACTGATCAGATATTTGGACACCTCTGATAGGTGCATGTTTATTTATTTGCAGATTAAATATAGGTACTTTTGCACTGACACCTTATTTACATTAGAAAACATACAAAGAAGAGAAATACATGAGGTAAAAAATAAAGACAAGCCCATGATGCCTCATTTATGATTCTAAAACCCCTAAATCTCTGAAAACAGAAAATTTGATCGCAAGTCATTTGGTGGCTGTCAAGTCAAGAGGCGAAGGAGTTCCTGAGGCTTATTTGCTGCACTTTTATAAATTCTGTCAGTAAGGAAACAGTGAGTGTGCACGGATTTAGGTAGTTAATTAATCATGGTAGTTAATTACTATTCTTACTGATTCCCTTTGCACACTCTACCCCACTCAAATTCTGTAGTGGGTATGTAGAGTGGGACCAGATGATGCTGTGCTCACAGTGGACCTATGTCATAGCCAAGGAACTGTGAGCTTAAGTCTTGGCTTTATCAGAAAACTGCCAGTGAATCCGCCTAATCCTTGCCTTTGGGGAAGACATTATCCTTACCACCTTAGGACATCCCCAAGGTATACAATTCTGGAATAGCTTTGGTGAGGAAGACACTGCCTGTTTCTGTTCTATACACTCTAGCTCCCAAGACATATTGCTAGCCAATCATTTGTGAAGAGATCTTCTCAGTGCTCTTTGGTTGAGGACTAGACTGTGCAGAAATGCCAAGAAATCTGGGGAGAATTGTCTCCCAAGAGCGGAACACCCAGCCCACACTGACAAAAGACTAGAGTCTTTATGCTGTTTGAGGATCCATCTCAAGTTTTGCTGCAGTTCCTAAAGGAAGAGCTTCTAAGACCCTTGGCATCTCTAGACTGATGAGTGCCTTTTGTTAACTAATGAGATAACTGGTGGCTGGGGTCTGTATCTAGCTTCGAGGTGGGGGCTGCCCACCAGAGAGACCAAGGCATGATTGGAGGGACGGTACTTACAGCCTTACTCCTGACCTCCAGGGAGGGAAAAGGGGCTGCAGATGGACTTAATCACCAATGGCCAATAATTTGATTGATCATGCCTATGTAATGACTTTTCGCAAAACCCTATAGGATGGGGTTCGGAGAGCTTCTGTGTTGGTAAATGCATCTATGTACTGGCAGGTGGTGCACCCTAATTCCATGGGGACAGAAGATCCTCTACTTGGGGCTCTACTGGACCTCACCCTATGTATTAATTTTATTATTAATTATGTTGATATTAATATTAATAATTATGATATTAATAATTAAGTATGGCATGATAATTAATAATTATTATATTAACATAATTATTCTTCATCTGACTGTTCATTTGTATATTTTATAGTATCTTTTGTAATAAACTGGTAAACGTAAGTACAGTGTTTACCTGAGTTATGTGAGTCATTATAACAAATTTGGAGGCTGAGGAGGTGTTGTGGGATCTCCTGATTTGTAGCTGGTTAGTCAGAAGTACTGGAGCCCAAGACTTGTAATTGGCATCTAAAGCAGAGATAGTCTTGTGAGACTGAGCCCCTAACTTATGGGGTCTGATACTAACTCAGGTAGATAATGCCTCAGACAGATAACTCAGGTAGATAATTGAAGTGTAGGATACTTCCAGCTGGTGTTGGAAAATTGGCTGATGTGGGTAGAAAACCCTACACATTTGGTGTCAGAAGTGTTCTATGGGTAAAAACAGTTTCCACTTCCTGGTTCCTTCTGGGCATGGTGTGTAAAAAATGCGTGATGTATGCACCATTTTGCCTTTCTAGCATCAGGGAAACAAAGTTGGTAAGCTAAAGAGCATCTAGCTTCATTGATTTCAGGCCCTGTGTAAGAAGAAATTGTAATATTTTCTTTCTGTGCCTGAATAGGTCTTCTTGCATGCACTTATTCTGGAGGCCATCACTCTGCAGAAGTATGGCTCCAAGCATGGCTTGCACACCAGCTGTTGGTCTGTGATGGCGTGAGCATTGGCCAAAATGTAAATCAGTCCTGTTGCTAGGTCAGTTCACTTGTTCCTTTTCTTGTTTTTTTCAAGACTGAGTCTCGCTCTGTCACCAGGCTGCAGTGCAGTGGTGTGATCTCGACTCACTGCAACCTCTGCCTCCCAGGTTCAAGTAATTCCCCTGCCTCAGCCTCCCAAGTAGCTGGGATTATAGGCATGCACCATCAAGCTGGGCTAATTTTTTGTATTTTAGTAGAGACAGGGTTTCACCATGTTGGCCAAGATGGTCTTGATCTCCTGACCTCATGATCCACCCGCCTCAGCCTCCCAAAGTGCTGGGATTACAGACGTCAGCCACCGCACCTGGCCCAGTTCACTTGTTTCTTAGCCAGACTATACTAAAAGGAGGATCAGCAGGTTCCTTTTCATTTCTGTGCATGCTCCTTATCGTGGATGGGCACACTGAGAAGCACTGCTCTGAAGCTTGAGCCCCTCAAGGCCAGGAGCCTTGTCTTCATCATCTTTACCTCCTCATTGTAACCCAGGGCTTGGAACATTACAAACACTGGACACCTTCTTCTCTACACTTGTTGTGTGGCTTCCTGCCTAGTGATGGGCTGTCCCTTGATTTTCACTCTGCCTGCCTTTGGAACTGCACCCCTTACCCCCTGGTCCCCAAATCCTTTCTTTATGTCAAGTTTAAATGTCCCCTCCTCTAAGAGTCTCCCAGTGTCGCTTGTGCAGAAGAAATTGCTCCAAATCTCTAAGGCAGAATATCCATGGTTACTTTCTTATGGTGGCATTGCTTACCTCTTAGTTAGTTCACAACTCCTCTTCCCTGCCAGCTGTACATTTCTTGCAGACAGAGACTGTTCTGCTTGGTGTCTTTAGGACCCAGCCTACCCTCTTTCTCATGATGCACGTTTAAGAAGTATTCATCCTATAATTAATAAAATGTAATACACTCATTGCTAAGTTCTCAGTGATCTCTATTGCCAGGACACACATTTCAATGTGAGATTTACAGAAATAACACTGCCTATAAGGAACTTCCCTGTCGGTACAAACCAGCATCCTCAAAATGCTGCACTAATTGGCTTAACTCTGATGTACCCTAAGCTTTACAAGTTATCTAACATATTAAACACTGAATCCAATGCGTGGCATGGGAGAAGTACTCCATAAATATTGCTGTTATCATTTTTGTTGTCGTTAATGCTACCAGACATACACTTTTGTATATGTTCTTTGGGACTGAGAAATGTCATTCTCTCTCTCTCTCTCTCTCTTTTTTTTTTTTTTTTTTTTTTTTTTTTTGAGACGAGTCTTGCTCTGTTGCCCAGGCTGGAGTGCAATGGCGCAATCTCAGCTCACTGCAACCTCTGCCTCCCGGGTTCAACTGATTCTCCTTCCTCAGCCTCCCAAGTAGCTGGGACTATAGGCGTGTGCCACCATGCCCAGCTAATTTTAGTATTTTTAGTAGAGATGGGGTTTCACCATGTTTGTCAGGATAGTCTCCATCTCTTGACCTCATGATCTGTCCATTTTCACTTCCCAAAGTGCTGAGATTACAGGCATGAGCCACCAAGCCCGGCCAAATGTCATTCTTTGTTGAGTGGATCAGCAATGATCCTAAGCCCTAGGATAGCAGGTTCAGTGGTAAGAATTTGCTCATTCTCCAGCCTGGCTGTTTTCTAAACTATCCTTAGGCTGAATGGTATTGCGTGGTATTCCTCCGTTCCAAGACTCACAGCTGGTGGCTAGCTGGGGAATGGGCAGTCCTGGTGCAGCTGGTATGCCTGTTGGCATGCCTCGTGCATGCTTGAGCATTGGCATGAAGAAAATTTTTGAAAACTCTGGGGGCAAGTGCAGAGAGGATAGACCCGAACTGTAAGCCCAAGTTCCACAGTCATCAAGTTCCACTCTTTGGTCTTGGGCAAATCATTTCAATTTCACTGCAGCTATAATCTTGTGGGGAAGCAGAGGTTTGTCTTTTACTCCCACTTGTCCTTTCCTTGGGACTTCCTCTATTTCTTTACAGTGAGCCTCCTATCAGGCATTCAGTGAGCCTTTCAAATGTGCTGTCAGGAAAGCAGACACCATCAGGAATTCATACTTCAGTGTGACATTGATTCTGAGAGTCCCTTCCTAAGGTGCTACTATTGATTCTTATTATTTATAGTAGTGATGTCCTACAAAGTTGCCACAAACACTGAATTAGGGAATATTTGCTCCCAGGAGAAATACAGCATGAGGTTCTCTTGAGTCTCTGGTCACATTTTTACAAGCAGATCAACACATAACCTTGTTTTATGTATGTTTCAGCCTGAAGACACTTTTACAAATATGTATGTCTTACAAACAAGTAATTAAATGCAATGTTTTAAATAATAAAACAATATTTCAATTATGATAATGTGACCATAAATGTCTTCGGCTTTCAGCCTCACAAGAATGCTGTCTGTCCACTACATTTTTTTGAGGTTGGTTGTCGTCTCGTGAATCCACAGATTTTGTGCTTTTCATGTTTTCCATAGCTTCAGCACGCATTGTAGATGTTACTTTAGCACTTCCCAGAGAGGACTCACACAGTTTGGTGTGTTTCCTCTTCCTTTTCTGGATGTACTGCATTTTTGACTGATTACTTTTGAATTCACAGCCAACAGCACATAACTCATGCCTGAATGAACCTCATCCAACACAAGTACTTTCAGCCTTCCTGCATTTAGGAATGCTAGATAGCACTTCAGTACCACGCAGGAGGGCCATCTCAAACAGCGAGGTCAACAACAGAAAGCACAACAATGTGAAAAAGAGGCACCAAATAGATAATGAAAAGGATGCTTATTTATAGCACAGGAGCTGAAACAGGAACAAGACAACAGAGGGTTGTCTTGTTCCACCTCAGCCAGGAGCACAAGTGTCCGCAACTCAAATTTTGTTGCCACCCTGTGCATGTCTGTGAATGGCTTTGAAAGTGCTCAAGTTTTAGGAGTTACAGATCAATTTCAGTGAGTAGTCAATTTCATAAAGAGGATATATAGTACTTGCATTTTAAGCTCTCTCACTGTGCAAGAAAATGTGTGTTCCCTATAGGAGGAATTTTCAGTGCCAGGCAATGGGTGGGAAAAGTTTTGGGGATGAGGAGATTTCTTTCTGGATAAGGATGTTATTTCTAGGGAGGCCCACTCAAACCATGACCTTTGGCTCCTGTTCCAGGACACATGAGGGACACTTGCAGGGACACTTGCAACCACTCCACTGGACATGAGACCCCAACTTCGTATTGGGCACTGTTAAAGCAGACTTCTCTGTTCAGGGCTTTGAAAACTCCCCCCTCACCACTTTCTTCCTACCCCTATTCTGTAATGACTTTGAGATGGAAAAACATCTGTTGCCCTCAGAGGTGGCATGAATGCTTCCAAATAAGACAAAATAATATTCACATCTCTGATCTCCCAGGAGACCAGCAGAATGCCGAGACACGGTGCATGATGTGCTAGGCACTTTGTGTGTGCCTTCTCATTCAGTCCTGATAGCTCTGAGGTAGCCTTCATGATCTCATTTACAGCTAAGAGCTCTGTGACTCAGCAAGGTTAGGTAAATCACCCAAAGTTGCATGGTTATTAATTAAGAAAGAGGAACAGGACTTGAATTTGGGTCTGCTACCTCGAGTGGCCCTTAATCAAAGCAGACTAAAAGGCCGGCAGCCCCTATTTCCTCCAATCACAAGCCTCAGTCTTAGATGTTACTTCTCTGTTCTAAGGAAAGTCCATGTGTATAAAGCTGCACAGAACACACACGCATACACACACACACGCCAGTGTGCCGCAGAAAGAGGCAGAGACAGGAGTGCTCCCAGTGCCAAAAGGAGAACTGACTTCTGCTTCTGCTTCTGCCACAGACCTTCTCAGCCCAGAGCAGTAGTCTGACTTCAACTTGTTGGGGATGAGAATATCCAAAAGGGAGAAAAAGATGGGCTGCTCAGGTAGCCCAGAAACATTCGTAATTCTGACTTCTAAAAA
>PVKP010055659.1:0-10924 GCA_004027715.1 Plecturocebus donacophilus
GCCTGTAATCCCAGCACTTTGGGAGGCCAAGGTGGGTGGATCACCTGAGGTGGGGAGTTCGAGACTAGCCTGACCAACATGGAGAACCCCCATCTCTATAAAAATAAGTAATAAATAAATAAATAAACAAACATATTTTATAATTTTCTTTGTGACTTACTCTTTGCCCAGTGGCTCTTTTTGTAATTTTGTTTTTACATTTTTATATTTTTTTAATTTTTAAAATTTTGTTTAAAAAAATAGAGACAGCATGGTACTGGTATAAAAATAGGCATATGGACCAGTGTAACAGAATAGAGAACCCAGAAATAAACCCAAAAACTTAATAGCCAACTGATCTTTGACAAAGCAAGCAAAAACATAAAGTGAGGAAAGGACACGCTTTTCAACAAACGCTGCTGGGGTCATGGGCTAGACACATGCAGGAGAACGACACTGGATCCTCATCCCTCACCTTACACAAAATCAACCCAAGATGGATTAAGGACTTAAATTCAAGACCTCAAGCTTTAAAAATTCTAGAAGATAACATTGGAAAAACCCTTCTAGACACTGGCTTAGGCAAGGATTTCATGAGCAAACACCCAAAAGCAAAAGCAATATAAATGAAGATAAATAGCTGGGACTTAATTAATCTAAAGAGCGTTTGCATGGCAAAAGGAACAGTTAGCAGAGTAAACAGGCAACCCACAAGGTGAGAGAAAATCTTCACAATCTATACATCTGACAGAGGACTAATATCCAGAATCTACAGTGAACTCAAACAAATTAGTAAGAAAAAAACAATCCCATCAAAAAGTGGGCTAAGGACCTGAATAAATAATTCTTAAAAGAAACATCACTAATGATCAGGGAAACGCAAATCTAAACCACAATGCAATGCCACCTTACTCCTGCAGGAGTGGCCATAATAAAAAAATAAAAAAACAGTAGATGTTGGCGTGAATGCAGCGATCAGGGAACACTTCTACACTGGGAATGTAAACTAGCACAGCCACTATGGAAAACAGTGTGGAGATTCCTTAAAGAACTAAAAGCAGAACTACCATTTGATATAGCAATCCCATTACTGGGTATCTACCCAGAGGAAAAGAAGTCATTAAATGAAAAGCATACTTGCACACACATTTTTATAGAAGCACAATTTGCAATTGCAAAATCATGGAACCAATCCAAATACCCATCAATCAATGAGTGGATAAACTGTGATATATATAAATCATGTAAATGTACACATGTATATATACGTATGTATGTATATATACACATATATACTTATACACATGTATATATACATGTGTGTGTATATACTAATATACATACATATATACATGTATGTGTATGTGTGTACATATACACATATATGTGCATGTATGTGTATGTATATATGTGTATATATACATGCACATCTCTATACATGTGTACATTTACATGATTTATATGATATATATAACTGATATACTGTGATACATATATAACAGTATATATCACAGTTATATATATATCATATAAGTCATGTAAATCATATATATAAATATACATATACGATGGAATACTACTCCATCATAAAAAGGAATAATGTGTTGTTTGACTTCCAAATATTTGATTGCTTTCCAAATTGTTCAGTTTTTGATCTCTCACTTTGTTAGGTTTAGAGAACATTAGCATGGATTCAGTTCTTTTGACTTTATTGAGGTTTGTTTTATTACCCAGAATATAGTGTACCTTGGTGAATATTCCACATGTACTTGTAAGAAAGTGTATTCTCATGTTGTTAGAATGTTGTGTGTCAGGTCAAGTGGCGGACCTCCTAGCTGAGTTTCTACCTACCTATCCTATTGATAATCTGAGGAGTGTTGATGTGTTTGAGTCAAAGCCTGGATTTGTCTATTTCCCCTTTCAGTTCTATCATTTTTTGCCTCACGAAGGCCCTTTGTTCAGCACATACATAGTTAGGTTTCATAGATCCTATGCAACAAGTCAGTTTTTTTTGCCTTTACATCCTTCAGACTCATTTCAACATCTCTAGCTCGTGGTTAAAAACCATTAGTGTGTGAGAAAGGATTGATCCCGAATCCAGAAGCACTAGCCCGCTGTCTCTTCTCTGCCATTTGGTAGCGATGGCAAAATCTTCTGCCCTCTCTCATTTTCCTCATCTGAAAAAATTAGTATTATAATGCTTACAAGATTCATGTGAGAATAAATATAAAGTAGACTCAGAGAATCCTTGTTACAGAAAAAGCACCGTTAAATATTTGCTGAACTCAGTACTTGTGGATGCCGTCTGCTCTTTCCTCTTCATCGGTGCTCTCTCTACCCTCGTCTCTCTGCTGTGGCGGGGAGCCTGCAATTTCTATTTTCTCAGACTCTCTTGTTATCTGTATTCCTCGTAAGTTCTGCTAAAAGTGGAGGTGCTGGTGGGAGAGTGGAATCTTGGAAGAACACAGAGCCAGTCCACTTTTTAACAGTCTGCTCTCTCGGGCATTGGTGCAGCCGCAGTGGAGATTTCACACGTGAAAGTGCTGGGGCTGAAACTCAGGTGTTCTCACTGTAAATTCTGCGTGTTTCCCCAATATCTCAGGTATTCATTTTCTATGACTGCTGTAACAAATCACCACAAACCTACTGGCTTGAAATGACCCAAATGTATGCTGTCATTCCTTGGCTCATGACCCCAGCCTCTGTCTTCATACTTAGCAAAGTTGCGTCGAGTCCTTCTCACACGGCCATCTCTCTGGTTCTCCCTCCGTCTACTACCTCTGTCTTAGCTTTTAGAGGACCCTTTATTTACATGAGGCCTGCCTGGATAATCCAAGACAATCTGCCTATTTCAAGGTCAGTTGACAAGGAACCTTAGTACTTCCCTTTGCCATGTAGTATCCTGTGGAGTCTAAAGCAACTCCGTCTTGGATGATAATCCTCCATGTTGGCTTCTGATGAACCCCAGTATTAGGAAGGCCTCTAAGGTTTCCAGTGTATCCGTACCTTTAAAAGGAGGTACTTACCGGACATCAGGCCCTTAGATCAAACAACCTTGATGTTGTTTTATTTCAGTTGTCCTGCATGTTCCTTCCTATTCCCTATGGAATATAAGTCTGGGGGACAATGGCATGGAGATCCACCATCTTATCTCACCACTGCCTGAGACACAAATATCGCTTCTTCTCATAAGTCCCTAATAAATGTTTCTTTCTAAGAGATTGGATTTGTCAGCCTCTTTCTTCAGCCTCTCGGCTTCCTTGGGCTTTGGGGTAGGTCTGCCTAGGCCGGTCCACCACAAAGCACATCCCATAGTCACGGTTCCGAGGATTAGGATGTGGACGTGTTTGGGCAGAGAGGTCATAATTCTGCCTAAGACACCCCACTCTATCTTTTTAAAATAGCTATTTAAAGAAGATGAAATATTGGGCGGGCGTGGTGGCTCACGCCTGTAATCCCAGCACTTTGGGAGGCCAAGGCGGGCAGATCAGCTGAGGTCAGGAGTTCGAGACCAGCCTGGCCAACATGGCGAGACCCCGTCTCTACTAAAAATACAACATTAGCCGGGCGTGGTGGCACATGCCTGTGATCCCAGCTGCCCGGGAGCCTGAGCCGGGCATGGTGGCTCATGTCTGTAATCTCAGTTACTCGGGAGACTGAGGCAGGAGAATTGCTTGAACCTGGGAGGCGGAGGTTGCAGTGAGCCGAGATCACACCACTGCACTCCAGCCTGGGGACAGAGCAAGACTCCATATCAAATAATAATAATAAAGATGAAATATTGAAGAATACAGGATTAGAAGTTACTCTTGCTGCAACTACTAAGCAGCTATTGTTATGGCTGAATAATACTAAGTGATAATAAGCTATGGCCACTTCTTTACATTCTGGCAAGTAGCTAGCAATGTTTTCATTGTCTTAGGAAAGGCATATGGCGGGGCAGAAAGCAGAAATATTCTCTAAATCTTTCTGAGTTTTGCTACTCAAATGCTCAAGTCCTCAGGAGGACTTAGTGAATTTTTTTTGACATGGTAAGAATGTGACGAAGTAACATGAAGGTAGGAAGATTTTCTTCAGACATTAGGTCTGCTGGCAAGGGCTGGGGAATACTTGGGAAGAGAGATTAAGAGAGGCTGTGGGTTCCGAGTTCAGAGAAGACTGTTTCCTGCTTCCAGGCAATACCACTGTGAGGAATGACGGTAAGTTGTGTCTAGGCAGATGGGACTTTACAGCTAAGCAAAAGATTTCATGTCTCAACAACAGCTTAGAAGTAGCAGAGACTCTCCAGTCCTAAAAAAAAAAGGCCATACATTCAGGAAAGATGTGCTAATTGATTGCACCCATGAAAGATTATCTGGAAAAAGCAGCCCTAGAGCTCTGGTACCACCCAAGGGAGGAGGGCAATGGAAACTTCATAAAGTACTAAAGTGTTTGTAAAATCTGACCTAGTGGAATAGGATAGACTGAAGGGTAGCTCAAAGTCTGAAATTAAGTTTTATTAAGAAATCAAAGAAAATTCTATTTCTTCAACACTTCAGTTTGTTGAATGGGACTCATACCTGGTACTTTGGGCTTAATTTACCTGAAGGTAATTCTGCTGAGTTCACAAAGTGAGCTCTTCCTTGTTCAACAGTGTTGATGAAGAGGAAGAACAATAGTTTCCCATGAATATTCCTCTTAGCAATCCTATGACAAATGAAACTTACTTAAAATCTTCAACTGCAGAATATAAGTCCAGATGTAAATTATTTGGTAATTGGTTGGTGTTGACACATTTTAGGTGGAGTAAACAGTTGTCAGGAAGATCCAGGGAGATTAAATCTAAACCTGCTTAAAAATCTCCCCTTAAAGTCTAATATTGTGAGTGGATAACTTTTTTTTTTCTACAAATGCTTTACTTTCCCTTAAAAGAAATTCTCTAAAATTGCTTTTTAACAGGTAATGACAGCATTTTAAACAAATAGCCGGAAATGGTGTTGCTTCATTTTCAATACTGTGTTCCAAAATGAAATTAGAGTTCTTCAGAGTAAAGATTATTTCTCGAATATCAAATTTAACCGAGGGAAAGTAGAAAACATCCTGGGAAGTCTCAACTGAATGATTCAGGATTCCTTGCATCATCACTCTGTACTAAGGAAGGAAGCTGATGAAGGTGCTGTCTGTAGGCAAATACTTTAAATGAAGGCGTTGGATGCCACATCCATTACAAATACAGGTGCTCTGTAACTTACGATGGGGCCACCTCTGGATAAACCCATGACAAGTTGAAAATATTGCAAGTCAAAAATGCATTTGATACATCTACCAAACATCATAGCCTAGCCTACCTTAAACGTGCCCAGAACACTTACATTAGCCTATAGATGAGCAAAATTCATCTGGCAACACAGTACACTATAGAGTATCCACGGCTCACCCTGCTGATCACATGGCTGACCAGGGTCTGTGGCTCCCTGCTACTGCCCAGCATGTGAGACTGTACCCTACTACAGATCGCTAGTCCAGGAAAAGAGCAAAATTCAAAGGACGACTGAATGTCAACCGCTTTAGCACCATCATAAAGTTGAAAAATTGCACCTGCATTAAACTGACAATCGTAAAAGCAGCTATTATTATACAACCAACTCCTCCCTAGCTGGGACCATTTTTCCCCCTTATAGTTCCAGAACCTACCATGTTGTTTCACACACTATACATTTAGTACAGGTTTTGAATGAATAACTTCCTGAATAAATGATGAATGAATGAATTAGACTAGTTTTGTATCACTTGTATATAAAAAAGTACTTGGCAGATGGGTTGATACGAAGTCTTTTTAGGTTCAGTGAAGGAAAGAACAGATACATGAATAAACTAAACATTGCAACGCATGTGAGTCAGCAAGGTTGGGTGTTTGTCATCTTATGAGGCTAAAACTGCTGTATGCTCAAAGCAGCCGTGCACACCTGCACCAGCTGGGGCTAGAGTGGGGCATCTCTTGACCCATTTACTAGGCAGTGGTCTCTGAAGGGATGAAGCAGAAAGGAAGGAGCATTCAGATTCGAGTCGCGGTAGCTCTATGCATTTCACCTAAGTTCTCAGAAACTACCCTCATTTGTGATGTGATAACCGCAATACTGACTTCACAGGGTTTCGCTGGGGATGAATCCCCACTTATACATGGGGTATGCCACAGTCTGCAAAAGTTGAATATTGTTATTTGTTAGAGAAAGACAAAAGTTTTGGGATTATGATGGTGTGTATCTTTTTAGAAAAAAAAAAAACAAATGTATGAAACCACCTAATGCTTTTGTTCTTGAAACTGATATTTAATTAATTTGGATCAGTTGATTGATTTACTGGGTTGTATTTCCCAGGGGTTACTGTTACGCGAATTCAGTAGAATTGTGTGCTCCCATAAATCCACATGATGTCATTGTTGGTCTCGCTTTATTACTCTATCTCTTACTCAAAGTCACTTAGCCAACTTCCTAAAGACGTTGATGATGGAAGAGAAGATGAATCATGGTTATCAAGATAGGTTAACCTAATTGCTTTTGGAACTTCAAAGCATTTTCCATTAGTAGCTTCTCTGGGCATTTATAAGACAATGAGAACAGTAAATTATAAAATAATGACAATACACTAAGGATAAAATTAAAAATAGATTTTACATAAATATTTGAGATATGAACTTAGATGAAGCATCAAGATTGTGAGTTTAAAGGCCTAGAAGAGTTTACGCTGAAAATTTGAAGTATTTTGATGAGAAAGTTAAGATGATAAGTTATATTCTATTCATCTTCGACCATCTTGGCAGAAGAATTTTAGAAATGAGAAGGAAGATAATAGATAATATTTAAACCCAGTTGCAGCATTTCTTTTTTTCATGGATGGAAAGACTGACCCAAGAGAGGTAACTGATCTATCCAAAGTTTAACAGCAGAAAGTAAATACATGAAGAACAGGGCGGGGCTCTGCTCCCTATTCCCAAAGAACTCTCCCCGTCTCACGTCCCCTCAAGCCCAGTAAAGTCTGCTGCGGATCTGGAGAGAGAAGTCCTCATCTTCCTCCATTGTTCCTCGATTTTCCTAGCAGAAGCTATTTAAGACTGAACTTTCTTTTCTACCTTTTACTTCCTTAGCAAACTCTTTAAATTCTGTAAGGGGTTTAAGACTTTTTGCTTTTCTCCCCTGAAGCAATGAATATGCACCTGAGGACCCATTTAGAGGATGGATGGTGAGAAAACAAAGGGAGTTAGAGGAGAATCTGGGGAAGCCTCTAAACGTTCCCAGGTAAGACTCAGCCACAGCTGTCTGCCATTCACCACTGAGTGTAGGGACCTAGGCCTAAGTAAATGAGCAATTAAAACACACCCCCGCGCATCCAAATCCTAGAATGTATCACATGATATTATAATGATTCCATTAGTTTTACTCTAGCATTTATTTTTGTTATGCAAACGCCACTTATTACTTTCTCCAAGATCCTTTAAATGTTTCCACCCCAGACTTAACTATTTGGACAAAGCATGTATCCAAATTGAAGTATTAAAAATAACGGAGCTGAGGCCAGGCGCGGTGGCTCACGCCTGTAATCCGAGCCCTGTGGGAGGCCGAGGCAGGTGGATCATTGGAGATCAGGAGTTCGAGACCAACCTGGGCAACATAGTGAAACCCGTCTCTACTAAAAATACAAAAATTAGCTGGGTGCAGTGGTGGGCACCTGTAAGCCCAGATCCTCGGGAGGCTGAGGCTGGAGAACTGCTTGAACCTGGAAGGCAGAGGCTGCAGTGAGCCCAGATCGCGCCATTGCACTCCAGCCTGGGTGACGAGGTGAGACTCCATCTCAAAAAATTAAAAAAAAATGGAAGCAGAAGGAAGCAAACCAAAACTCTCTGCCTTCTTTTGTCACCTAAGAATATGCATAGGTTGATTTACCTTTTCCATGAAAGAACGCCCTCATTACAGACCCTGATATGGAATAATATTAACTTGTATTAAGGGAAAAATGGTATTTTTTTCCACACTTTCTTTTTTTTCTGGCATTATTATTTCACCATTTTCCATAAAGGACAAAGTAAACATCTATAAATATTCACATGCACTTAGAAGTACATTTCATTTCTTTTTAAATTACACATTTTGTTGTTTTTAATTATCGAGTTCAATATTGCAGCATATAAAGTTCTTGGGGTTTTTTTAAATAGAAAATATCATCATCACTTAACATACTTCATTTGTCTGTTCGTTCATGCAGTCTTGCTCTGGCAGCTGTTGCAGGCAGATCACTTCCTTGGGAGGCCCTTGTGTCGTTTGTGTGCATATTAATGAAACTCTACACTTTCCTATTCTAACCTAAACACTTTGCTGCTACTTCCACTGATGATGGCCCTGGATAATTGCCACAGTGAATCCCGTATTCAGTGGAAACAAAATATATTGATGACAAACATGTTTCTTATCAAAAGTCAAAAAGGTGGATCCGAATTCAGATCGTGCAGTAAAAACAAGTGTGTAAACTCATCATACAGACAAGATGCAAGTTTACCGAGCCTGGAAAAAATGATGAGGACAGCTTCTGAAGGAAGGGGCGGCGTCCGGCCTCATTGTCATAAAAGCTTGGCTGGAAAATAGATTTTTCAGGACGTGCTTGTGTGGAGGCGAGTATTACATCACGAGCCCTCGGGAGGTGGCACAGTGTGAGTGCCCGCTGAATGTGGTGCAGCAGCGAATGGGCTGGAATCACTGAGGTCATCATTGCCATTCCTCATTGTGCTTCCAAGCCAGTTCTGTCTGATCAGATGATTAAGCCAGTAATGTAAGGCCATAGGTTTTCTCTTTATCTGGTCTATGTGGCTTTACAGTTAAAAAAATGATTTTGTTTGGACATATTATGCACCTGATCTGTTGTGTGTTCTATGCATGTGGATATCTTAGCCCAAAACAGTTCTCCAGGACTACACTCAGACAGAAAGAGAACACGTACATGAACTCCTAACTTTCTTGGAAATCCTACTTGAAAAGTGACTTCTGCGATAGGTTAAATTGCCTCCCCCCAAAGTATCCATGTCTCAACTCTTAAAACCCATGGATGTTAACCTTAAATGACAAAATCAACAGCTGTGCAGATTCGATAAAGTTAAATATGTTGAGATGAGAAGATTATCCTGCATTACCTAGGCGGGCCCAAAATTCCATCACATATATTCCCTTGTAAAAGGGAGACGAGGGAGATGTGACCGCAGAAGAGAATGAAGCGGTGTGGCCACAAGCCAAGGATTGCAGCAGCTGTCGGAAGCTGGAAGAGACGAGAAACGGATTCTACCCCGGGAGCTCTAGAGCAGGGATCCCCAACACCAGGGCCGCACAGCAGCAGGTGAGCAGCTGGCCAGGGAGTGAAGCTTCATCTGTACTGATGGCTCCCCACTGCTCACATTAAGGCCTAAGCTCTGCCTCCTGTCCTATCACTGGAGGTATTAGCTTCTCATAGGAGGCGGACCTTACAGTGAACTCCGCATGCCAGGGATCTAGGTTGCACGCTCCTTATGAAAATCTAATGCCTGATGATCTGTCCCCCATCACCAGACGAGACCATCTAGTTGGCAGAAAACAAACTCAGGGCTCCTACTGATTCTAAATTATAGTGAGTTGTATAATTATTTCATTATATATTACAATGCATTAATAATAGAAAGTGCACAATTAGTGTAACGTGATTGAATCATCCTGAAAACATCCCCCCATACCCAGTCCGTGGAGAAATTGGCTTCCATGAAGCTGGCCCCTGGTGCCAAAAAGGGTGGGAGCTCTGCTCTGGAGGGTGCACCGCCATGTTGGTGTCTTGATCTCAGCTCGGTGAAAGTGATTTTGAACTTCTAGCATTCAGGACCAGGAGAGAATATAGTTCTGTTCTTTGAAGCCGTCAGTTTTGTGTTCATTTGTTACAGCAGCAGAGGAAAACTAATACAGCCTCTGGCCAGGACGGTGGCTCACTCCTGTCGTCCCAGCCGTTTGGGAGGCTGAGGCGGATGGATCATCAAGGTCGGGAGTTTGAAACTGGCCTGGCCAACATGATGAAACCCCATCTCTACTAAAAACAAAAATTAGCTGAGCGTGGTGGCATGCACCTGTGGTCCCAGCTACTCAGGAGGCTGAGGCAGGAGAATTGCTTGAACCCAGGAGGGGGAGGATGCAGTGAGCCGAGATGGCACCATTGCACGCCAGCCTGATGATGGAGTGAGACTCAGTGACACACACACACACACACACACAGACACAGACACACTAAAAATTAAAAAAAAATGAAAGAAAAGGAAACAAATACAGCTTCCTTCAGACAGCCTCTGCTGACTTCCCAATTTGAATTGGGTGTCTTTCCTACAGTTATTTTTTTTAAAGATGGAATCTCGAGGAGAGATCCAAGATGGCCGATTAGCAACAGCTCAGGAATGTAGCTCCCAGTGAAAGCGCAGAGAACGAGTGGACGCCGCACTTTCCGACGAATTTTTGTTGCCCACAGACCGGGAGAGTCCCGGCAGAGAAGCCACACGGGTCGCCAGCGCGACTCTTTTGGCCGGCGCGGCTGTTTTGCCGGCGCCCGGCGCGGCGCTTCCCACTGCAGAGTATATGGGACGGACGGGCTCGGCTGGTCCCATCCCCACAAGGAAAACAGCAATTGGAAGCGCTGAGGACTGAGAGTTTCACAGCAAGCACAGCGAACCTGGGAAGGTCTGGCTCTGTGGGGAACGGGCGTCCACCAAAGGATAACTAAGAAACAGAAAAAACTTCATCACCAACAAGCCGGACGTCCACTCAGAGACCCAATCTGAAAGTCGGCAATTACAAAGACGACAGGTGGATAAATCCACAAAAATGGGAAGAAACCAGTGCAAAAAGGCTGAGAACACCCGAAATCAGAATGCCTCTCCTCCTACAGGGGATCGCAGCTCCTCATCAGCAAGAGA
>PVKP010055660.1:0-10922 GCA_004027715.1 Plecturocebus donacophilus
ATTTTTTTTTTTTTTTTTTTTTTTGAGATGGAGTTTTGCTCTTGAGACCAGGCTGGAGTGCAATGGTGCAATCTCGGCTCACTGCAACCTCTGCCTCAAGTGATTCTTCTGCCTCAGCCTCCTGAGTAGCTGGCATTATAGGTATGCACCACCACGCCCAGCTAATTTTGTATTTTTAGTAGAGATGGGGTTTCTCCATGTTGGTCGGGCTGGTCTTGTACTCCCGACCTCAGGTGATCCACCCATCTTGGCCTCCCAAAGTGCTGGGATTACAGGCATGAGCCACGGTGCCTGGCCTTATGTTGATTTTTAAAATATTCTCTCATAATTTCTTCTAGTACTTTTATGGTTCGTCATGCATGTTTAAATCTGTGATTTGCCTGAAATTTATTTTGGTGTAAAGTGTGAAGTATGGCTCCAGGTGTAGTTTTTCCAGAGCCCCTCGGTTGCCATTTGGTCATCAAAACCTGGTTTGAGGGCTGGCTAGATTCAACCAGGGAGATTTTCTGCATTGTTGGTAGCTGTAGGGAACCAGCAAAGCTGCTGTTGCCAGGAACTCTTGTGAGCTGGGGAGTGAAGGGCTTCAGAAATGAAGCTTGAGCTAAACTGATTAAATCCCACTCTAGGAAAATATGAGCCTTATGGTATTTATGTTTACTGTATTCAGAATCACAGGCATGCTAGTGCGTGCATTGTCAAAATGTATTGAAGGATAATCTGTAGTATCTCCACTCAGGGAGGTAGATGAAACAGGTATAGCCCACGAGAGGCAAGCTAGTCTCTTTGACAGGGTGTTCCTGGTGGATGAACAGTTTGTGCTCTGATAGTGGTTCTTAAAGAGGAGGGGCTGGAGTCCACTGATGCTCTGGTCCTCTGCCTGGGTGAAGGGGTGCCTGCTTCTCTTGGCCCAAAGGCCCTGCACAAGCCAGCATGCCCTGACCTTGGAGCTGTTCCTCAGGTCTCTCGACCCGAGAGTCAGGGAGTACCCGCTGTGTTCCAGCCAAGCTGGGCCTGGGACGCCCTTGCCCTCAGGGTCCCCAGGTGGCTCCCTCAGGCTGCAGGGGACATAGAGATCGGTTCTGTGTGTTCCCTACGCTGACGTGGAAAGTTGGGAAGCACTCGCTTGAGCCCTTGAACTTCCTCTTTCTCAGAACCTAACGGTGGAGCGGGGTGGGGGGGGATTTCCTGCCAGAACCACCTCCTCACAGAATTTTAGGGGAAGCCAGCCAGGTCCTTTCGCAGCCAAAACAGTGTGAACACGCATGTTTACACCGGCACAATTCGCAATTGCAAAAATTGGAACCAACCCAAATGCCCAGTCAACAAGCAGATAAAGAAACTGTGGTGTGTATACACAATGGAATACTACTCAGCCATAAAAAGGAATGCATTAATGGCAGTCGCAGCAAACTGATGAGATTGGAGACAATTAGAATTAAGGGAAGTAACTCAGGAATGGAAAATCAAACGTTGTACATTCTCACTCATAAGTGGGAGCTAAGCTATGAGGATGCAAAGGCATAAGAATGATACAGTAGACTTTGGGAACTTAGAAGGGAAGGATGGTTAGGAGGTGAGAAATAAAAGACTGCAAATTGAGTGCAGTGTTTACCGCTCAGATGATGAGAGCACCAAAATCTCAGAAATCACCACTAAAGAACTTGCTCATGTAACCAAACACCACCTGTTCTCCAATAACCAATGGAAATAAAAACTTCAAAACAAAACAGTTGAACGGTGCACCCTGAGGTCTCCCTGGGGTCTCTTGTACCCCTCAGGAGCCTGTGGATGGCCCTATGCAAGCAGTTGGGTGGAAGACTGTGTGTTTCTGTGTGTTTGAATGGTTACCAGAACTTTCTGCATCTGTTTTTCACCATGCCCAATGCAGTGCTTACCTAAAAAATGCATTGAATAAATGAAGGCCAAAACATCAGTTTCCAAAAAGAACCTGAGACACTTCTTTTTGTCAGAGCAGCCTTGTTAGGGCCTTGGGCCTCGGGCCTCGGGTCCACCTCCTCTGTTTTTCTCTCTCTTCCTGCTGTGAACTCTCTGAGACCTGGCACTGTGGCTGCTCCCAGCTCCTCGCACCCGGCATAGGGAGGGTGCTTAATTTCCCCTCCCTGTTGCCTTCTCCCTGGGGTGAGGGCTCAGTCGCTCTTAAGTTCAGGACCAGGTTTAATAGTTGAGCAGTAGACTTACAGATCGAGTATCCCCATACGTTTGTGTTAAAATACAAAATTTACCAAGAAACAGTAAATATTTAAATTTTTTTGTTGAGTTTCACCCTTTAGCTGATTTCTACTAGGTTTTTTGGTTCATTTTAAAGGTATAATTTCTATGCTAGGAGTGGTGTCTCATGCCTGTAATTGTAGCACTTTGGGCAGCTGAGGCGAGAGGATCACTTATAGCCAGGAATTTCAGCCCAGCTTGGGCAACGTCGTAAGACCCTGTCTCTACAATTAAAAGAAAAGAGAAGGAAAAGAGGTATAATTTATATTCAGTAACATTCACACCTTTTACTATACAATTCTGTTTCAACAAATGCATAGTCATGGAACTACTACTGCCATCAAGACATACAATAGTTTATAATCCCCTAAATTTCCATGCGTATATTGTAGTTAATGCTCCCCACATCCCTTCATCTGGCAGCTGCTGTCAGTTTTCTGTTCTTGTAGTCTCTCCTTTTTGAGACAGACACAGAAATAGAATCATAGGATATATATCTTTTAAGTTTGGCTAGCATCACACATTTGTGATTCATCTACATTTCTGTCTACGTTAATAGTTCATCCCTTTTAATTGCTGAGTTATTCTCTATGGTATGAATATGCTACAGTGTATCCATTCACAAACTGAATGACATTGGGATTTTTCCAGTGCCTTCCTAGTATTCTGTTTCCCTCCACTTGTCTATGGGAAGCTTTCTAGAGAATCCTTGTGATACTAACCAGGTATATTTGGTATTTCTTTTGAGGACAAAGTTTTTTGGGCAGCAACCCCCAAGATAACCTGTACAATTGTGTACTGAGTGGTCCTTTATGGTGTTGAGATGGTAGTGGTGGTGTCACCGTGCCCGTCTGATTGATTGACAGCTCACCATTCGGCCATCCTTGGTTATTCTCTGCTGCTTCCTCTGGTGAACAACATGGTTTCTTTGATGTTGATGCCAATTAGATGTATTATGAGGACTTCTCTGAAAACTCGGAACCCAGATGTGACCATCTCCAGATGCTGTTTCTACTTCAAAAACAGTTGGAGGAGTGTAAGCCAGAATGTCTTCCCATTAGCAGTGGGGGCCAAGAAGGAAGGGGAGGAAAGAAGCAGTTGCCAGGGATCTTGGACTATGAGAGATGACACCTGAAGGTGAAGGGCCCTTGATGGTGTTAGTTGTCTGTGATTATTTAGCTGATGGAAACTAAACGCCATAATCGTTCTGTAAGAGCAAAGCCTGGTGTAGAGCTTCACTCTGCCTCTTTAGGTGTCAGTCTTGTGAAAGTACTCATTGAAGACACTGCTTTTGCCTTTGACTTATGTGCTCTTGAGCATTGTACGTCCTTGGGCTAATCACTTGCCTTTAGATCCTCTGCTCCAGGGGGAGGGGCTTGGAGGAGATGGGCCTGCTGGATCTCTCACACTGATTCCTTCCTCTCAGGACCCCCATGCCCAATAGTCTTTGCAGCCTGCTGGGTCTGCAAGTCTAGAAACAGCAACCCCACGCCACAGGAACATTCTGCTTCCGTTGTGGCTTGCTGGCCGGCCTTACACAGATGACCATGTGCTGTACAGGCAGTGCCTGGGCTGGCCAAGGTGGCTCCAGCAGAGCACAAAACAGAGCTTGCTCCTGCTAATGTGAGGTTCATTCCTGGAATTAGATACTCTCTGCATGTTGGTCTATAAGGAAGGCGACCTGGCAAAAGATCCCCAAAGCCTTTAAACACCACTTAAATAGGTGTGTGTGCAATATTGTCTTCTATTAACAAATACATCAAAGCACAAGCCTAATGTTTTCTTCAGACAGTTTCCAAACACCGAACTTCCTGAACTATTACTGGCCAGATTATTGGGACTGTTCCCAGGTGTTTATTTCACATCCTCCTCTTTTTGCAAGTGACATTTAAAATACTTCTTTGAACCACGCATGTTAAGCCAGGAGAAAATCCTAGGATGGGAAGCAATCTTATGGCTGAGGCCTTGTCTGCGAGCAATGGTTTGCCGACCAAAATGCTGAAGCCCTCCTTTGCTGCCGCATTCTACTGACTTTGAAATGGGAAATTAAATTTCAGAAACCTTCCGATTGCATGCATGCATCCCACAGTATTTCATACACCAATAGATATATAGGTAGTTTGAATTCTGTGCACCAAGCCACTTGTGTTGATGTTGACACTAATGTACTGTGGAAGAGCAGCATACTTTAAACACTTGCCTCTATGAATCAGACTTGAGAGAACTTCAGCATGGGTAAGCACCTTGATTCCTTATTTTGTTACAGTGCTTTTTCTAATCCCTCTTCCTGGAATGCTCTTCCCCTGGAGAATCACATAGCTAACTCTCGTCACCTGCAGCATTTGTTCAGATGTCACCTTCTCAGTGAAGCCAAACTGACCTCCTTGTAAAAATCACCTCCAACCTCACACCATACCCCATTTTCTGCCGTACTTTACTCTGGTGTGTGACCTTCCAGGAACATTGGACTGGTAAGGGAAGAATGCTTTAAGGGAGCATGTGTATGATTCTAGTAAACACACTGTGTGTGCTTACCTCCCAAGTGCTAGCAGGCCACTGAGCCTGCAGATAGCCACCCCAAGGGAAGAACTGGGAAAAGGGACACAAGACCCCAGAAGTATGACAGTGTGTAAAAACCCAAGTCAAGAGGTTGATCTCTCAAGTCACCTTCTGAGCCCTCTTCCAAGTGTACTTTACTTCCCTTCATTCCTGCTCTAAAGCTTTTTAATAAACTTTCACTCCTGCTCTAAAACTTGCCTCAGTCTGTCTTCTACCTTATGCCCCTTGGTCAAATTCTTTCTTCTGAGGAGGCAAGAATTGAGGTTGCTGCAGACCCATACGGATTTGCCACCAGGAACACTAGTACCTAGTAGTTTCTAAATAAAAAATTACGGGTATCATTTATTCTGTGACTCTTTGAGCAGAGATTGTGTCTGTTTTATCCTGAGCATCTACAACAGTGCTTGCCAGACACATAGTAGATGCTCAGTAAAAAGTTATGGAGTGAATGCCTACCTTCTCTGGGGGATGCAAGGCATACTCTTCGGATTATCAATTTGTGTTTATTTCTTGACTATAAAGGTGGAGGAAAGGCCCAGGTGTCACAGGAGGGGACCGAGCTTTAACAGTATATGGAATGCAGTGGACATTCCTTTATCTGCAAGGACCATTGACTGCATTTAGGCTGCCTGGCGCAAGGAAGCTACCAGAACCATGGGGCTCAGGCTAGGCTGGGAGAGTGCCAGGGGGCGAGTCCCTGTCACCTGCCCCTGGAGCAGGTCAGACCTGTTCTGTTGTTCTGCGGTCATCTGTTCTAAATTTCCTCCTATTCACCTCTGGCCCTTTAAACGTGGGATTCATAAGAATGGTCGGTGCAAAGGAGGAGCTGACGCCTCCCTAACTTCCCTATGCCTCCCGAGCTTCTCAGAACCCCTGCTTCCTCCCTAAGATCATGAGAACTGCCTTAGAGATCTATGCAGACGAAATGAGAGAATGTGCCTAAGTCTTTATCACAGTGCTGTTTCTATTATTTAGGCTTTTCTCCTCTGGGATTTGGAATAGAAAAATCACAGCCTAATCTTGCCCCTTTCTTTTTCCCAGTAAGAACTTCTATGGTTCATCTTATATTCCATTGTTATTATTCCACTCACCATAACTTAGAAGATTTTCCTGAATGTGAGAAATAAGCTGACCCTGAGCCTGCCACTTTCATTTGGTTGTCTGAAGTCCTGGGGAAGCAGTTGAGAGATCTTGTAACTTTTAGTGTTAACCTGAAAGACACTGTCTAACCAACATAGGTTTTATCACCAGTTCCTATATCTAGCCCTCATAGGGTAGCTTGACTTTAAATGTGCAAGCTAATTTCAAGTCTGTCTTGTATGGGAAATTTGTATTAGGCACCTTAACAACCTCAGTGTCTCCAAGGGTCAAATCTTATAATATGTCTACTTTCCTTGACTTGTTTTGAAATTGGAAGAGAAAGTTAATATGCAGCCCCATGCACTCCCTTTTAGATTTAATAATGGATGAAAAGTTCTTTTATCCACTGTACTCCTTCAGATATTTCAGAATAATTTCCTTCTGCTTGAGGAATATGAAGTTAGTTCTTTAAAAAGATAGACTTGCTATTTAATTTTTAAACCTCACCTTCATAGGGAATTCTGGCATTATGGGACAGACCGAGCCAATTTCCCATTGTGACACTGGGGTTTCATGTGCCAGAGCCACATGAAGGATGCACAGAGGGGAGTCTTCCTGTCACAGGTTGGAGCAAACATCCAAGGAAACCACCAAGGGTTCCTTTGAAGGTCAGCCTCCCTGGAACAAAGGTAGTCACTGGGGCCAGACCACTGACCTCTCCGTATTTATGCAGGTCTCTTCTTCAAAGGAGATTTTAAGTACCCTCCTTCCCAGGGGGATGGAGCAGCTGTGAGCCAAGCATTAGCATCAGGCCTTTTATAAACAGAGACCAGTGAATTTAAGAAATGCTTACCCTTTGGCTAGTCAAGTGGAAGCTTGGATCTATTTTAAAGTGTCTCTAACCCCTTCTCTCTAGTGTGAAAGGACTGCGGGGAGAGATCTATGTCAAAAATATTATTTAAGGAAAAACCGCTCTGATTATTGCATGTTGCCTGCAGTGGGCTCAGTGAGCTTCTCGTTTCCACTGCAGTGTGGATCATGGCTTGTGTGTGAGTCCCCTCTGACTAGAGGGCTGGTCTTCTATCCATGCCTGATGCTCATGCCCGATGTTCACTTACAGTAGCTGACTGGAGTTCATTACCGGTGCCACCAGCCTTTGGCTTGGTCATTCCAAAAACAAACAATATTTGAAAATGGGCCTGATTTTTCCATTGAGCCTTTCCTATGTTTTCTTCATAGAGCATCTAATACTTTGTAATTTGGGAAACCAGAATAAATAGAAAAAAGAATAGTTAGGACGGTGAGTCCATCTGAAGGCTTTGTAGGTGGTGCAGGGAGAAGTTGGGGTAAGAGGGCTTCACTACACAGCAAAGACTGGAGTGTCTCAGACTGCTGCAAACTGTGCTGCAATATTGTCCTGAGGATGAGTAGATAAAGGCAGAGGAGCAGTCACTTCAGTGTAATGCTGAGAAAAAACAGTCGTCTCTCCAACCTAGGGCATTGAATGTCACAACCAGGATTATGCCCAGGATTTCATACAGGTGCTGTATATTGTACAAAGCTTAAAAGGCTGGTAGCCTGAAAGTTCAACTATTGTCTTATTGTTTTTTATGAACATAAGGGAATCTCCATAGAATTTTAGAGAATATTGGAATGCAAGAAGAGAGGAAAGTCTGAGAGGTGGGTGTCAAGTCCCCACGGGCCGCCTTATTATGCAGTAGTTTTCTCCATGTGTGCCCCCTGGGCTGATATTTTCTTTGTAATGTGTTCTAGAAAATGCTTAGAGCTTATGGGCCTGACTCTTCGTTCCCCCACAACCCCGCCGCTTTTTGTTTGAGATGGAATTTCACTCTTGTCACCCAGTCTGGAGTGCAGTGGCGCCATCTCAGGTCACTGCCACCTCCACCTCCCAGGTTCAAGCGATTCTCCTGCCTCAGCCTCCCGAGTAGCTGGGACTACAGGTGCCCGCCCCCACACCCAGCTAATTTTTGTATTTTTAGTAGAGACAGGGTTTTACCATGTTGACCAGGTTGGTCTCAAACTCCTGACCTCAGGTGATTCACACGCCTCGGCCTCCCAAAGTACTGGGACTACACGAAGGAGCCACTGTACTGGGCCGGTTTTGCCTTTTCAGCGTCATCGTCATTACTAACAAACACATTCCTCCACAGGTCTTAGTGCTGAGTTAGGCCTGATCTCTTCTTTCTGGCCAAATTGGGATTAATGACACCCTTTGATTTCCTCATGTTGGCAATCACATTGTGTCATGATTAACCGGTGCCAGATGTCGCCAGGGTCCTATGGTTTATTTCAAGGGTCAGGGTCAGCAAACTATAACTCCAAGGCCAAGTCTGGCCCATTGTGTGTGTATAGAGCCCCTGTGGTAATAATTTTTTACATTTTTAAATGATTGGAAAAAGTTTTTAAAAAGAACATTATTTGGAGCCATTTGAAAATTATATGAGATTCAGCTTTTAGTATTCATAAATAAAGTTTTATTGGAGCTTGCCCGCGCCCATTTGTTTGCTCTCTGGTTGATTTCACACAGCAATGGCAGAGTTGAGTTGTGGTGATGGAGACCATGTGGCCCTCAAACCTGAGAATATTTATCCTCTAATCTTTTGCAGAAAGTTTGCCAACCTCTGGTTTATATCATTAGAGTAATCATGTTGTATATTTATCTTATGATTTTAAAGAAAATTCCAAAATCTAAAATGTATTCTTTTTGTGTATATTATAATCTAAAAATTCTTATTTTGATAGCATTTGTATACCCCTATACAAAACCGAAAATGCTAGACAATGAAAGAAATGTGTAAACTGTGGAATATATGGAGCCAGGCGTTCATAATAGAGCCAGCTGATGCTTTGAGAGATGAAAAACCTCATGTCTCCTCTTCTACCCTCTCCCTCTTTTCTTCCAATGTTTTATTATGAAAAATTTTAAATACACAGAGAAGTTGGTAGAACTTCACAGTGAACACCAATTTGCCCTCCACTCAGAGACTATAATTGCTAACATTTTGCCACATTTCCTTTATCACATATCTAGACAATCATCTGTCCATCTAAACTTTGATGCATTTAAAAATAAGTTGCAGATGTTAGGACATTTCAACTATGGGTTGCTTTTATTTCCACTGTTGATTAGGCATAGTCTGAAGGGTGTGGAATATTTTCATTTCTTGAATGGAATAAAAGGTGGGAGTTAAAAGCAGATGGGAACAAGCAGAATGATATAAATGTAATTAAGGCCTGGCTTAAAAAAATACGTGTGCCTGTATATACACACACACATTGTAAATTTTGTGTATACTCGCATATAAAATATATATACACATGCATGTGTGTATATATGTATGCATGTCTATATGTGCAAATAAAATAATGAAATTGTCCATAAAGTAATGCAGTCTTTGAGAAACTGCTGGGAGAATTACATTTATCAGTGCGTAGGCACCAAATAAGTGTTGTGAAATTAAAGATGCTGAAGTCTTTGACATCTTTAAAGTTTACAAAACATTTATGTTCTCTCAGAGCACATCGAGAGGCAGGAGAAGGAGTGTTTGTGTGTTCACAGACAGCACCAGCCAGGTGGACAGGTCTAAGACTGCAGGCCAAGTCAGGCTGGAAGGCACCTGTGCCTTTGGAGTGCTAGCCACCACTGGGAACAGAGATGAACAGAGAAGGCTACTGGGGCACCTTTGAAAGGCATTAAGCAAACTGCTACCTGAAGGACCCAGGAGGAATCTTTTGATGGTCAAATAATTCTTTTATGATAGGAACAATCTCTAATTGGTCCACGTGTCCACTCATTTTCTTTTCTTTTCTTTTTTTTTTTTTGAGATGGAATCTCATTCTGTTGTCCACGCTAGAATGCAGTGGCATGATCTCAGCTCACCACAACCTCCGCCTCCTGGGCTCAAGCGATTCTTCTTCCTCAGCCTCCTGAGTAGCTGGGATTACAGGCACATGCCACCACACCCAGCTAATTTCTGTATTTTTAGTAGAGATGTTGTTGGCCACCAGCCTTGTTGGCCAGGCTGGTCTCAAACCCCTGACCTTAAGTGATCTTCCCACCTTGGCTTCCCAAAGCGCTAGGATTACAGGTGTGAGCCACCGTGTCCGGCTGTGCCCACTCATTTTCTAACAGCAGTTCTCAGGTTCCTGTCCTTAAGGCCCATTTAATTATACATTTACATAATGCTTTGCAAATTTTTAAGACACTTTTCTTGAGCTGTGATCCTGTGGGAATTATTATTCCAATTTCTTAGGAGATTTTTTTTTTTTAATTTTGCAAGCTGCTATGAATTCTTGGGAAAAAATGCATGGTAAACATTAGGCATACTTTTCAGTATACGCATAATGTGTGATATGCCACACATATGGCCAAAATGCAGTTGGCTCATTTTGACTTTTTTTTTTTTTTAATGCTGCCATGCTGTTCCAGTTGGGTTGGCTTGGAAATTTTTAAACTGACAACTTCTGCCTCTCCCAATCATTGCTCTGAAGGGCAGGGGTACCACATTGGACATTTCATTGAATCTTCAGAGGCCCTACATACAATGCTGATTCCCAGACAGATACTCCATAGATGTTTACTTTCCATTGAGTTTGAGTTAGTACGATGCCTTAGTTTGGATTCCACTTCCAACTTGAGGATCAGCAAAAACTGCTTTATGCGTCTTCAGTGTTCTCATTAGGTAAGGACTGCAGGGACAGGTAGAGTGAATGGTTTCAATGCCTTCCTGTTAGGTACCCTTATTTTTAAAGTGTGAGGTGTCCTTTCTTAATTTATTTTCTTTATTTCTTTCTTTTTTTTTTTTTAGAGAGAAAAGGAGAAAGAAAGAAACAACAAAAGAAAGAAAAAAAAGAATGAAAGAGAGAAAGAAAGAGGAAGAGAAAGAGGGAGAGAGAATGGGATTCTTGTTTTATTGCCCAGGCTAGAATGCAGTTTAAAAATGGGTATTAAAAACCTCTTTTATGCCAATAATTGTGCTTAACAATGGAGACAGGAAGGAATAGGGGATGAAAATAACAAATAAGCAGCCAAC
>PVKP010055661.1:0-10937 GCA_004027715.1 Plecturocebus donacophilus
ACACCTGGTAAAAGCTGTGGATCTTGAGAGCACCTCGTCCAGTTGTCCTTTGACCAAGATGTGGGCTTGTAGCTTGGTTTCCTTGCAGTTATTTAGCCTTTTTATGGAATCTTGGTATTTCCCAAGCACACCAGTCATTAATATGTAAGCTTTTGATGAAAGAAAAGCTGGCATTATTTTCTGTCTTACTGAATAATAAAATGAGACATAGTAATATCACTTCACTAAGGTCCAAGAAGAGAAGCAGTAATTTGAACCCTTAAGTCACTAATTATTATTCTGAGATTGACTTTATGAAAACTCTCTGGCTTCCTGGCCTCATTATTCATGTGTAATTTATGCTCATCAGTTATATTTTATTTTTAATCTTGAAAGCCAGAGGCCTTGGGAATTATCTAGGGCCATAGCCTCCCAGAATCCACTGGCACCACGGTCTGTGTTTTATCTTTCATTTGTTTTTAAATTCAGTAATGAAGAAAATATTCCATATGCATTAGAGGCTTCTACTGAGAGAGCCATAAATCTTTCTAGACCAGCGTGCTGAAGTTTAATTAAATGCTAGATGTAATGCTAAATAGATCTCCTTTGCATTTTCCTTGTACTTCTGCAGAGTTCAGTATTGCTGGTGGGACCTGTTAGTAGTCAGGGAAGACGACCTGGTGAGATGTGTTAGTCAAGAGAAGGGGCCGCTGCGGAGGCCTGCTTGTCTTCTTTCCTCCAAGGAGTAATGGGTCCCTGTGGAAACATGCAGGGAAATTATGGTTACTTTCATCTTCTTTTTTGCCCCTAGACCAAATTTACAATACCCTCTACAGATGCTCCTCGACTTAGGATGGGGCTGTGTCCCAATAAAACCATACTATATTCAAAATATCATAAGTCGAAATGCATTCAGTACTTGATAAACCCATTGTAAAAGTGAAAAAATCATAAGCTGAACCATGATTAAGTCCAGATATTCCTTGACCTAATGATGCAGTTATATCTGGATAAATCCATTATAAATTAAAAAAATGTTAAGTCAAAAAGTGTTAAGTTGAACCATCTTAAGTCAGGGACCATTCGTATGTTGATAGCTTGGAATAAATAGTTTGTGCTGCTTATCCTATCTAAGATTATTTTAAAGCTACTTATTGGTGTTTTCATTTGTTGGCCAATGATCTTAGTGTTGTAGAAATTGACTTTTTTTCTTGTTTCAGAAATAAGTAATCTGAAACCTAAAGATTTAAAGTGGTTGTGTTGTCTGAAACCTACTGGCCTTCCTTCCTACCCCCAGAGCTTTTGCTGGAGGCTGGCTGCATTTTCACTACTGAGATATTGTGTGAAGTAGTAGTTCAGAGCATGGGCTCTGGGCTCAGGCTGCCTAGGTTCAAGTCTCAGTGCTGCCAGTTATTAGCTGTGTGACCTTGGGGTGGTCACTGAGCCTCATTTTTTAACCTTTGGAAGTGGAATTATTTATTTAGTAAGCGATAATTCAATGAATGAACAAGCAGTCCACTTTATAAAGCCCTCACCCTGCCAGTATGATCCAGGACTTTGTTGGTATTTTTGTCTGTTTTTTGTTTTGTTTTGTTTCTTTCCCTCCCAATTACCTTGCTGTAAGATTCACAGTCACCCCATTCTGTCTTCAGTCCTTGAGTGTTCCTATCATCTATAAAATGGTAAACTTTAAGATGCTCACTTGTCAGAAATTTCTGAACTGTCACATGAAAAGGATCATAACTTTGATGAATAGCATCATCTTAAAGACAGAAACAAATTGCCTCTTTAGGAATGTACTTCCCAGTGGTTGCCTTTGTGAATCACTTCTGCTTAATAAATATGTCCTCATTAGAAACTGTTTGCAGAGACGCATTAACTCTTTGAGGTTATCAGAGTAGCAGTAAACGATGATCAAGCCAAATTCCAGGCCTGTCTGCTGGTACTTCACCGCTACTTTGTTTTTTTCTACTTTTTAAAGTAATGGTAAAATACATAGAGTATAAGGTGAATTTTACCAGCTTAACTGTTTTATGTGTGCACTTCAGTAGTATTACATACATTCTAATATTGTGCAGCCATCACCACCGTCTGTTCCCAGAACTCTTCATTACGACTGCTTTTTAGTTTGAGTTACTAGGGTTTCAAACTCTGTTCAGCACACATTTAGTTGAAACCTGAATGGATGTGGTAAGCGCAAGGAGAACATGCTCCCCCGGCCTTTTTGGTTATTTTGATACTAGTCTGAGTCTCTTCTCTGGAAGTTTGGGTGGAGCATCAGATATAGCCAGGTTGGAGATGGCTGCCACCCCCACTCCTGTGCTCCAGATTTTAGTTAACCCTGAACTTCAGGGAGAAGGGCAGCTTTAGGCACCAGGACCAGTTCAGCCATTCCAGGGCTGTTAGAAATTAAGTGTATATTGTGCTTTCTTAACAAAAATAAAGAATCTATTAAATGGCAATCATGAATCATTTCTGCTCTTGGGTGATACGATGTGATCTAATTACTAGTGTAGGCTTATCAGAGGTCTGTTCTGGTAGCATTAGAACCTGCCTGTTGCCTTGCTCTGGGGTGAGAGCAAGGCCAACCCTGAAGGAGAGAAAAGATATACTGCCTAAGGCCCTGGGACAGAAGTGCCACCAGGGATATTGTCCCGAGTGAGGCTTTGTTTGCCTTGTGGTCTGAAAGAGCTGGAGAATGAAAGACTTAAGATGTTCTAATTTGTAATATTGGTATGCATGGAAAATCCTTTGGGGTTTATGTAGTATATTTTGATGTATTTTATATCATGTTTTTCTTACTATTTTTAATACATAGTTTTATGCCGTAAGTATTATAGTAGAATCATGAAAATAGACCCTGGAATGAGATTAATTCAATAGAAAAATGTCTTACTCTCAGGACCTTTCTGTGCTTGGTTCTAGTCTTGGCTCAGTAGTTTGGTGTTCCCTAGTCCACACTAGGAACTATGTAAAACTTGGCTTTTTACTTTGGGTACATGGGTATATAATTCATCCCTGTTTAAATGTCTTTGCCTTTTAAATTCTTCAAGTCACATGGGAAGTATTCTTGAAATGTCACTTTTTCTGCCTTCCCTCTAAATTTGCTTTCTGAAGAAGCCAGGGAGAGTTAAGAATCTGTGGCCTGAGGTGTCTGCTCTGGGCAGGGATGGTGGGCACCTCAGGCAGGTGGGTGATCTTTAGCACAGGGGCCAGGGTCTTGCCTGTTCCTCCTATGTTAGCCCTGTGAAGTTAATTTAGAAATTTTTTTTTTTTTCCTATTCAGTTTAAGAAATTATCCTAATTGTTTTCTCTTATTACTTAAGCAGTATATTTTTATTATAGCAATCTCAGAAAAGAAAAATAAAGGCATAATTTTAAAAACGCACTCATAGTCTCAGTTACCCATACTACGTCTGTTGTTACCTTGGAGTGTCTTGTTTTAGTCCTTTTACTGTGTGTATGTATATAGCTGTACATAAAAATAAATATATTCTAGCTAAATTGGATCATAAATGCATTTTTTTAAAGTCACCTTTTTTCCTGTGTAATATTTAAGTAACTTTGGGTCAGTGAAAACATTCGACATGTATTTTTTATTGGATGCATAGTAGTCCATTGAGTAGATAATACTGTTTTATTTAATAAGTACCCCATGGTTAGACGTAGATATCTTTCCAAATTCCCTTTTATAGGTGGTGTTGCAGCTGAACTATTTCCATAAGATGAATTCTCATGAGTTGTATTATTTGTCAAAAAAAACCATAATTTTTAAAGGATTTATATAAATATTGCCAAATGACCCCCTAGAATGTGTACTAATTTATTTTCCCACCAATGTGTCCACTTTAATATTAGTGAGTTTTGTTTGTTTCTTTGTGCTTCCTTGATAGGAGAGAGATATTTTGTTTTGAATTAAATTACTAAGAGATTATACATTTTTCATATTTACCATTTTTATTTCTTATGTAAATTACGTTTATATAATTATCTTCTGTAATAGCACACTTCTCAATTGGGATGTTTATTATTTTTCTTATTCACTATCTTTGTGGGATTCATATTGGAATTCCCTTCTTAATTAGTCAAAAATATAGACTTTTAAAGTTATTTGAACGATCATCCTTAAGCAAAGGCTTTTTTTTTTTTACACTACATTTTCAAGCAGTTGTGATTGGAGCGGACAATATAAAATGAATGTTTTTGATACCTAAGAGAAATCACCTGTGTTTGAAGCCCCACATTTGATTTTATTTCCTGTGCTGTCTTGTGGGGCGTTGGGGCCAGTCCTGCCTTATGCACTACGCATTTCATCTGTTCCCTTCCTTTCCTCATCCAGACTGTGTGTGCGGACCTGGAAATGGGTTCGGCTTCTGGCGTCCTTTCACTTAATGCTTTGTGTTGACAGAGTTTTGTTTCTGTGGTTAAACTCCCTGCAGGAGCCTCGAAGAGAGGCCAGTGGCGCTATTTCTTGTTCACAATTGGAGATGGGTGTTGGTGTGAGTGGGTGACCTTTCAAGGACAGGAGCTATAAACAAGCAGGAGCTAAAATCGAGGTCTTAGGTTTGCCCCTGCTTCAAGTCCCCAGACCGGAAGCTCACTGTCTCTGAGTCCCTCAGGGAGCTGTGGCTAGTTTTTCTTGTGCTGGAAGTTCCCGAAGGCCAGAGGTGAGGGGACAATCCTTTCCCTGTGCCTTGGGAATGCTGGGGGAGCTGACAAACGTGGAGCAGTTCCTCAGGCGTCCTGGTGGTGGCACTGCAGGGCCTTTAGAAGGGAGTTGGCAACGGGCTGCCAAGCAGTCAGCCTTGAAGGAAGGGAAGGAGGAAGAGAAGGCTGGGACTCCACGTGCTCCCTGCACAGCTCTGAAGGGCTCTCTGCTGGTTCCCATTTCTGGGGAAGCGGTCACAGATTCCTCACAGTCATTTCCTTTTGAACTCTAAACGCTCCTCAGCAAAGGATTTGTTTTAACTCCATTTTGCTGATTCATAAGAGTAGAAGAAACATTTTTCTGACTGGCAAATATGGAGTCTCTGTTGTTCATTTTTATCCCATTTGAATAGCCTACACAGGCAAAGAGATTTGGCCCAGCCGGCTCTCCACATGTCAGAGTTGGGGACTCAGCTGGGGGGATGGCGAAATGCTGGGCTTCAGAGAGCTATCCCCCCAAGACTTGATGTGACTCCAGACCCCTCGTCACCTGACAGAGATGCATGAAACACCTGTCTGTACCAGGCATGGAGACATGGCCCTAGTCTTCAGGGAGCTTTCTTGCAGGGGACGTTGCCAACAAGCCAGGAAACAAATAGGCAGAGGGTGGTCGTGGGGTTGGCAGCAAAGCAGACAAGTTCAGCGGCTGGAGAAGGAGGTGGGATTCGAGCTGAGACCTGCCTGGGTGGTGAGAGGTGCCCCTGGAAGGACCTGGGGTGCTGATCCTTAATGCCTGCCCTGAATCCACGTGGCAGCCTGGTTTTGGCTGAAAGCGGACACCCGAAGGGAGGGGTGGGTATAAGGGGAGTGGGATGAGAGAAGGCTCGGTGGGGTGACTCTGCCTGGGATGTTGCCTTGGGTGGTCCTGGACAGCAGTACATCAGGGGGCCCCCAACGGGGCACAGACAACACACAGCTGCTTCCTGACCTTGCCCTTGACCACTGCTTGGGGACCACAGTGGGTGGGTCTCCTTCCCAGCCTGTCTTCTGCAGTTCCCCAGACTCGGCCTCCTACAGTAGCTATGGAAACTACCCAGTATTAAGGAGTGATGTAAAAGGCTCCAGAAAAGACTACAAGGAGGGGGTGTGTACTTGAAGGGATTTGAGTGAAGTTGTTTTTTTTTCCTGGTTTCTCTTTTTTATTTTTCTTTGGAGACAGGGTCTCACTCTATTGCCTAGGCTGGAGTGCAGTGGTGCAGTCCTAGCTCACTGCAGCCTCTAAGTCCTGGGCTCCAGCGATCCTCTTGCCTCAGCTTCCCGAGTAGTTGGGACTGCAGGTGCACACCACCACAACCAGCTAATTTTGAAGTTTTTAGTAGATACTGTCTCACTATGTTGTCCAGGCTGGTCTGGGACTCCTGGCCTCAAGCAGTCCTCCCTTCCTTGGCCTCCCAAAGTGCTGGGATTACAGGCGTTCGTGACTGCACCCAGCCCTGGTTTCTAATAACTCATAGGGGTTACTTTGATGTATTGCCAGCATGCCAGGCTATAGCCTAAATTCTTTTGTCTAATAAACTCACACATTTCTGCTTTATGTCTCATAAAAGCCACTGGAGAGGCAGCAGCAGTGTCATTTTTGATTCCTCATTCCCTTGTACAACTTCTCAACTCTCTCCTTTTTTTTTTTCCATTTTACTTTGTCGTTTACCTTTTCCAGCTCTTCAACAGACAAGTTCAGTGGCTGGAGGGAGATGTGATAGTCGCCCTTTCCCCTTAGCCTGTATGTCTCTCATCTCTCTCTTTTTTTTTTTTGAGATGGAGTCTTGCTCTGTTTCCCAGGCTGGAGTGCAATGGTACAGTCTCAGCTCACTGCAACCTCCACCTCCCAGATTCAAGCGATTCTCCTGCCTCAGCCTCCCAAAGAGCTGGGATTACAGGTGCCCACCACCACGCCCAGCTAATTTTTGTATTTTTCGTAGAGATGGGGTTTCACCATCTTGGCCAGGCTGGTCTCAATCTCCTGACCTCATGAGCCCCCTGCCTCAGCTTCAAAAGTGCTGGGATTACAGGCGTGAGCATCATGCCCGGCCATCTCTTGTATCTCTCTAATGGACATTACTTCTGCTGCCCTGTGCCCTCTTGTCCCCATGTCCTTCCGACGCCATTCTACCATCCCCACTCACCGGCTTCTCTGCCCTCTCTCCCTGGTGTGTCTGGGCCACCCATCCTAATCACTCCTGCTTGCTGGTGACCTCACTTCTTTCCCAGCCTTCCCTCTTGTTTTCTGCTGACATTTCTCATGTCCGCAATGGGGATTGTTGTGAAATGTCCTGGCCCCACGTTCCCAGGACTGCCACCCCTGCCCATCTGCCATCACTGATGTGAGAACTCACACTTGAGCCTCCTTGTTGGACTCTTCCTGGCTTCCTTTGCTCCGAGGAGCACCCCTTTCCCTATTCTTTTTAAGAGATGGGGCCTCACTCTGTCGCCCAGGCTGGAGTACAGTGGTGTGATCCTAGCTCACTGTAGCCTCCAACTCGTGGGCTGAAGTGCTCCTCCCACCTCAGCCTCCCAAGTAGCTAGGACTGCAGGTGCATGGCACCACACCTGGCTAATCTTTTAGGTAGAGATGGGGTTTTGCTATGTTGCCCAGGCCGGAATTGAACTGCTCGGCCTCCCAAAGTGCTGGGATTATGTGAGCTACCATGCCTGTCCCAGTGAGCCTGTTTGTCATGTCCTTTCTCTGGCTTTCCCTGGTGTCCCTCTACCCAGCTTGTTCTCCATTGCCACCATGACCACTGTGCCTCACTGGCATCCCCAGGTCTGGGACCTCCTCCCTCGGCTTTGGAGTCCCCTGATTGTTCTGCCTACTCCTCAATTCCAGGGCCAGCTCTGTTGTGGGAGAAAGGAATGGAGTCATGGGGATTGGTTCTCCACACAGTCCTGTTCTCTCTCTTCTGCTGGGTCCACCTATTGGGAGGAAAATCTCTGTTTTCTTCAAAGGGAGAAGCATCAATGAGGCAGCATAGCTTTGGGATGTTCTGAGCTTGTGGGGACTGGATTGGTATAATGGTTTTAATGTGAAGCTCTGGTTGATCATAGAACATAAATGTTGTGGATGAGAGGAAGGAAGAGTTTTGTGAAATGCTCCATAATGAACATAGCTAGTAGTGGGAGTGGTTTTTCATTACAAAGGAGGATTGAGGGGATGTGACTCGGTAGAAATGAGCATAGACCAGGCTCAACAGAGGTGAAAGTGTGCTGAGGCCTGGGGCGAGAAGCACACTCAGAAAAAATGAGGCCATGAGAAATGCCAGCAGCAATGCCTGGCTGGATGCCAAAGTGGTGGTAAAGAAGCACCCACAGAAATCACACATCAGCGCGCGGCCCTGCGCCTGCCCATACCTTAAGGTCATGCTGGAGGGCGTGGCCAGCGCTTCCCACCTGTGGCCATTTCAAAGACTGAGAATGGCTGTTCTTGTGGGGACAACTGTGGGTGCTGGTGACATCCAGTGTCTGGTATTCTCTGACTTGGCATGCAACCTCGACTGGTATTTTCTCTAAGCCCTCTTTGAGCTTTATTACAGATTAAATCAGGCACACAATCTCTTTTTCCATCTAACCACAGCCCTCTGTCTCCAGTCTCTGCTATCACTATCCCTGCTGTTTATAGACACACACACAGAATACTCTTAACTTATCTTGAATATCGATCCTATTATCTTCCCACGTTTCCAAGCAGCCTCTTCTCTTGACCGCCCAACAATGGCAAGGAGTCTACCTTTGCTCCTTGGTCATCCTTCCCATTGAAACTGCCCTCTGAAAGATGACTGATCAACTTCAGCCACCCGGCTTCATGGATGTGTATTAGGTCCTTGACCATCAGTGGACACCCTTGGCTGGTCAGAGCCCCCGCTGGCTCTCTAGTTGCCTCGACTATCTCTGATGCCCTTGCTTACCTTCTTCTCTCCCTTTCCCTAAAATACTGATGGCCTCAAGGATTAGTCCTTGGCAGTCTCTCTAGACTTCCTAACTCTCCCGGCCTTCCACTCCCAGACGTCACCATCACCTCTAGGCAAGGCCTTCTCAAACTTGCCAATTTCTGCTCATTGAATAGAGCTGAAAGTCTGGAGGACAGAACCGATTCCTCACATGGTCCTCTAGAGTGCCGTCCAACTCTCCTTCAGTCCCAGCTCTCACTACCAGCCGTCTTCCCTCTTTTCTCTTGCTGCCTGTGGTCACCCATCCTAGAGATTGTTTCCAAATAGTCCTAGAGGTTTCACCTCCGCCCTCCTTCAAAACCTCCATGGAGTCTTCTTTCAAAAAATAAATTTCTATTTTTTTGAGATAGGTTCTTGCTTTGTTGCCCAGGCTGGGGTGCAATGGCATGATCTTGGCTCACTGCAAGCTCTGCCTCCCAGGTTCAAGTGATTCTCCCACCTCGTCCTCTTGAGTAGCTGAGACTACAGGCGTATGCCACCACGCTTGGCCAATTTTTGTATTTTTTTGATAGGGACGGGGCTTCATCATGTTGGCCAGGCTGGTCTTGAACTCCAGACCTTATGATCTGCCCACCTTGGCCTCCCAAAGTGCTGAGATTACAGGCATGAGCCACCACGCCTGGCCATGAACAACTTTTATAAAGCAAAATCTGATCTAGAACACCAGTGTTTTGGTCAGATAAAAAACAGGGTTATCACAGCTGAAGCCGACCAGAGCCCCATCACCTGGCCCAGCCTGCTCTGCCCCTCTCCCCACCAGTCTGGATCTGCCCTCTCTTACTCCATGTTCCTCCTCTTCCTCCCCTTCCTTCCAGCCCCAACTCCTCCCCGTTCTTCCTCTTCCCCACCCCTCCCTCCAGCTCTCCCTGCCTACCTTCCTCTCCCCGGTTCTTTTCCCTCGCTTCCTCACCCCCCAGCTCTTTCCGCCTCTCCCACCCCATCCTTCCCTGGCTCTGCAGGACCTTCCAGGGTCTTCTGTTCTTTTGAGGCTTTCGTTGAAAGTCTCTCTCCATGATGACTTGTTTTTTTTGTCTTTTTGTTTGTTTCTTAGACAGAGTCTGGCTCTGTCGCCCAGGCTGGAGTGTAGTGGAGTAATCTCAGCTCACTGCACCCTCTGCCTCCAGGGTTCAGGCAATTCTCCTGCCTTAGCCTCCTGAGTAGATGGGATTACAGGCGTGCACCACCACACCCAGCTAATTGTTGTATTTTTAGCAGAGGCGGGGTTTCACCATGTTAGCCATGCTGGTCTTGAACTCCTGACCTCAGGTGATCTGCCTGCCTCGGCCTCCCAAAGTGCTAGGATTACAGGAGTGAGCCACTAAGCCCGGCCTTATGATGACTCTCTTGGAAACTCCATTAAAAATCCCACCCACCTGCCTTGACCATCCTGTCCCCTTTACCTGCTTCATTGCTTTCTCCTTAGTATATATTGCTCTCCAATTTACTAGGTGTTTTGCTTGTTCACATTGTCTGGTGTCCTCTCTCCCAGCAGAAGTTAAATTCCGCATATTCAGGGATCCTGTTTATGCTACTCGCTGCTATATCAGGAGCTGGAACGGGCACCTGGCACATAGTAGGTGCTCAATTAATACTTGTTGGATGAAGAATGCCCTGGAAACACTGGGCTTCCAGCAGAGAACAGTTTGAAAACTGCGCTCCACCCTCCAGCCTCCATAAATGTCAATGAATGCGTCTTTGTAGAATAAATATTTGAAGAACAAGTGACTGTGTGAATTAAATTTTCCATGCACTGTGTACAGCTGCGTGATCTGACTGTACCGAGGCTGCCATTTACCACAGCAAAGTGTTGCTGATGCTCCCTATTACAATGCATCGTTTCACCAAACACCCACAGCTTACGTTTTCAGAAAATCTGGAAACGTGACATTAGCATTGTACTTTTTAGCTTCCTGATTATCTCAATTTCCAGATGTGTTCATCCCTAATCCAGCAAATGTCAAGAGGGCTGTTTTATGCCCTAAGGGCTGAGGTTTTCAGCACCTGTTTGGCCAGGCACCTAGTTCTGATTGTCATGGGGACTGGAGATCCAGCCCTGCCAGATTCGACTTTCTGATGAGGCTCCAGTGACATGTTCTGCTGGCCCTAGCTTATGGTGCTGGAAATGCAGGGTCTGGTGACTCCCTTTGCAATTGGAAGTTCCAGAGGAGTTGGGCTGGTGAAAAGCAGCTGTCCATCCATAGCATGTCTGCATGGAGCAGGGGCACTGGACAGACCTAAATGTCCACTTTCTTCTGGGATTCTCAGGGTGGCATTTGGATGCCACTTTGAATTGAAGCTTGTCAAATGATA
>PVKP010055662.1:0-10913 GCA_004027715.1 Plecturocebus donacophilus
AGAGTATTTTCCAGCTTGGATTCATTCTCTTCGTCACATTCAGATACACCTATCAAACACAGATTAGGTCTTTTCACATAGTCCCATATTTCTTGGAGACTTTGTTCATTCCTTTTTACCCTTTTTTCTCTAATCTTGCTTTCTTGTTTTATTTCATTGAGTTGATCTTCGACCTCTGTCATCCTTTCTTCTGCTTGGTCAATTCGGCTGTTGAAACTTGTGCATGCTTTGTGAAGTTCTTGTGTTGTGTTTTTCAGCTCCATCAGTTCACTTATATTCCTCTCTAAGTTGTCCATTCTCGTTAGCATTTCGTTAAGTCTTCTTTCAAGGTTCTTAGTTTCTTTGCATTGGGTTAGAACATGTTCTTTTGGCTCACAGAAGTTTCTTCTTATCCACCCTCTGAAGCCTGATTCTGACAGATCATCACAGTCATTGTCCGTCAGGTCTTGTTCCCTTGCTAGTGAGGAGGTGCGATCCCCTGTAGGAGGAGAGGCATTCTGATTTCGGGTGTTCTCAGCCTTTTTGCACTGCTTTTTCCCATTTTTGTGGATTTATCCACCTGTCGTCTTTGTAATTGCTGACTTTCAGATTGGGTCTCTGAGTGGACGTCTGGCTTGTTGGTGATGAAGTTTTTTCTGTTTCTTAGTTTCCCTTCAGTGGACACCCCTTCCCCACAGAGCTAGGTCTTCCTGGGTTTGGCTGTGCTTGCTGTGAAACTCTTAGTCCTCAGCGCTTTCAATTGCTGTTCTCCTTGTGGGGATGGGACCAGCCGAGCCCGACTAAAAGGGCACCCAGTCCCGTACACTCCACACTGAGAAGCGCTGCGCTGGGGTGCCGGCAAAACAGCCACACCGGCCAAAAGAGTCGCTCTGGCGACCCATGTGGCTCCTCTGCCAGGAATCTCCCAGTTCATGGGCAACACAAATTCGTCTGAAATTGCGGCGTCCACTCGCTCTGCGCTTTCACTGGGAGCTACAATCCTGAGCTGCTGCTAAGCGGCCATCTTGGATCTCTCTCTTCCACCTTTATTTATTAAAGAATCTCACTCCTTTTGTGTTCCTAAACTTTGAAGATCATATTTGGGAAGCTTAATATAAGTATTGTTTTCTGTGTCGTATTTACACATTTCAGTATTATTTACCGTCTGTACTCAATTGCAAACCTAGTGGTATTTATATTTTGTAGATATCTCTTCCAAATGCATGATGAAGTTCTCATCAACAGCACAAGGCCGTACAGAAATGTTCCACACAGGGACATTGGAAACACAGGGAAATCATCATGTTGGAGACTTTTGTTTCCAGGAAATTGAGAAAGATATTCATGGCTTTGAGTTTCAGTGGGAAAAAGAGGAGAGAAATAGCCATGAAACTCCCATGACAAAAATCAAAAAGCTGACAAGTAGTACAGAGCGATATGATGAAAGGCATGCTGGAAACAAGCCTATTAAAGATGAGCGTGGATGGAGCTTTCATTCGCATCTGCCTGAACTGCGCGTATTTCAGACTGAAGGGAAAATTGATAATCAAGTAGAGAAATCTATCAACGATGCTTCCTCGGTTTCAATATCCCAACGGATTTCTTGTAGGCCCCAAACCCATATTTCTAATAACTCCGAAAATAATTTCCTCCAGTCTTCACTACTCATACAACAACAGGAAGTACATACGAGAGAAAAACCTTTCCCATATAATGAGAGTGGCAAAGCATTTCATTGTAGCTCCCTCTTAAGGAAACATCAGATAATCCATTTAGGATTGATACAATACGAATGTGATGTATGTGGCAAGGTCTTTAATCAGAAGCGATACCTTGCATGCCATGGTAGATATCACACTGGTGAGAAACCTTACAAGTGTAATGAATGTGGCATGAACTTCAGTCAGCAGTCAATCCTTACATACCATTGTAGACTTCATACTGTAGAGAAACCTTCCAAGTGTAGTGAGTGTGGCAAGACCTTTGGTCGAAATTCAGCCCTTGTAATTCCTAAGGCAATTCATACAGGACAGAAATCTTACCAGTGTAATGAATGTGGCAAGGTTTTTAATCAACAATCAAATCTTGCAAGTCATCATAGAGTTCATACTAGAGAGAAACCTTACAAATGTGAAGAATGTAAGAAAGCTTTTACTCGGAAATCAGACCTTAAAAGACATAGGAAAATTCATGGAGAGAAACCATACAAATGTGAGGTCTGTGACAAGGCTTTCAGGCGTCATTCACACCTGTCACAACATACTAGAACTCACACGAGAGAGAAACCTTACAAGTGTAATGAATGTGGCAAGTTTTTTAATCAACAATCAAACCTTTCAAGTCATCATAGAGTTCATACTGGAGAGAAACCTTACAAATGTGAAGAATGTGACAAAGTCTTCAGATGGAAATCAGACCTTGGAAGACATAAAAGAATTCATACTGGAGAGTCACCATACAAATGTAAGGTTTGTGACAAGGCTTTCAGGCGTGGTTCACACCTGGCACAACATACTAGAATTCACACTGGAGAGAAACCTTACAAATGTAATGAATGTGGCAAAACATTCAGTCAGATGTCATCGCTTGTATTCCATCGTAGACTTCATACTGGAAAGAAACCTTAAAAGTGTATACTGCAAGCTGGGCATGGTGGTTCACACCTGTAATCCCAGCACTTTGGGAGGCTGAGGTGGGCGGATCACCTGAGGTCAGGCGTTCGAGACCAGCCTGACCAATATGATGAAACCCCATCTTAAAAAAAAAGTATATACTGCAGTAGTCATGTAAAAAATAAATAAACAAAAAAAAAAAGTTTAATGGCAAGGTTTTTAATCAAAAATCAAACCTTTCATGTCATCATATACTTCATACTGGAGTGAAACCTTTCAAATGTAATGAATGTGGCAGTTTTTAATTGAAAAGCAAACCTTCCATGTTATCATTGACTTCATACTGGAGAAAAACCTGAAAGTGTAATGAATGTGGAAAGATTTTTAATCAAAAATCGAAACTTGCACGTCATGGTACACTTCATACTGGGGAGAAACTAATTAATGTGAAGAATGTGACAGAGTTTTCAGTCCCAAATCACACCTTGAAAGAGATAGGATAATTCATGCTGGAAAGAAATCACACAAATAGAAGCTTTGTGACAAGGCTTTCGGTATGATTCACACCTGGCACAACATACTAGAATTGACACTGGCGAGAAACTTACAGGTGTAATGAGTGTGGCAAAGCCTTTAGTGGGCAGTCAACACTTAACCATCATCCAGCAATCCATGGTATAGGGAAACTTTACAAATGTAATGATTGTCACACAGTCTTCAATAGTGCTTCAGCCATTCCAAATCATTGAAGAATCCATAATGAAGAGACATCTTACAAGTGTAATAAATCTGGCAAATTGTTCAGACATCGTTCAAACCTTGCAATTCATCGGCAAACTCATACTGGGGAGAAACCTTACAAATGTCCTAATTGTGGCAAGGTCTTCAGTCAGGCTTCATCTTATGCAAAGCATAACAGAATTCATACAGGAGGGAAACCTCACTAGTGTGATGATTGTGACAAAGCCTTTACTTCATGTTCACATCTCATTAGACATCAGAGCATCCATACTGGGCAGAAATCTTACAAATGTCGTAAGTTTGGCAAGGTCTTCAGTCCAAGGTCACTCAAAACATCAGAAAAATTCATTCTTGGGATAATTGTTTCAAATGCAATGAGTATATCAACCCATCAAGCATTAAGTGACATTAGTGTCACTCTCTCAATCCAGCAGGTTCCTTGTTATTTTAATAATTATTAGGCGGTCGTTTAGCTCACCAACTGAGCTAACCGGCCGCCTGACAACCCAGCAGGTTTCTTAACATGAAATCCACTTTTAATAAGGGAATGCTTATGTCTTGATTTAATTGACTATCATGTAAAAGTCTGGTCAGATTTAGTGGAGGCTTCCTTTAGAAGAAGGCAACACTTATTTATAGATGGCTCCTCCAGGATAGTCAAAGGATAGTCACAATGGGTATACAATAATTGATGGAGAAACCCTTAAAAAAATAGAATCAGGAAGACTACCTAATAGTTGGTCTTCACAAGCTTGTGAGCTATTTGTACTCAGCCAAGTCTTAAAATGCTTACAGAATCCAGAGGGAAGCATCTATACTGACTCTAAGTACCCCTTTAGAGTAGCTCATACATTTGGGAAAATTTGGGCCAAACGGGTTCTTAGTAAGGGCCAAAACCTGGCTCATGAGACATTAATTGTTCATGTTTTAAACCTCCAGCTTCCAGAGGAAATAGCAATTGTACATGTGTCAGGACATTAAAAAGACTTCTTTGAGGGGCGGGGAAATAACCTTGCAGATCAGGGAGCCAAACAAGCTGCCATTTCTCTTGAGATGGCTGTCTTTTATTTAACCTCTCACCTTCCTTCTCCTGCAGTAGTTGCTATTTTCTCCCCCCTCGAAAAAGAAAACTTGATAAAAATAGGGGCTAAAGAAAATTCGGAGGGTAAACAGGTATTGCCAGATCAGAGCGAAATGTTGTCTAAACCTCTTACAAGAGAAGTCCTCTCTTAATTACATCAAGGAACTCATTGGGGGCCTCATGTTATGTGTAACACAGTTCTCAGAGGTTATGCCTGTATTGGAATTTATATATTAGTGAGACCAGTCACAGATAGTTGTTTAATATGTAAAAAGATGGATAAACAGGCCTTGAGGCAATTACCCTTGGGGGAAGAAATCCAGGATTAAGACCATTTCAGTGTTCATATTGATTGTACAGAAATGCCCCAAATCAGTGGGCTAAAATAGTTAATAGTAGACCATTTTACTCATTGGGTAGAAGCTATCCCTTTCTCGAGTGCAGCTGCTAGCAATGTGGTTAAAGCATTACTTGAACATATCATACCTAAGTTTGTGCTAATAGAAAACATTGATTCAGACAATGGAACCTATTTTACTGCACTTGTCATTAAAAAGTTGGCTCAAGTATTAGACATAATATGGGAATATCATATTCCTTGACATCCATCTTCCTCAGGAAGAGTAGAGAGGAAGAAGCAAACTCTCAAAAGTCACCTAACTAAATTAGTCCTAGAAACTCGGTTACCCTAAACTAAATGCCTTCCGATCACACTGTTAAATCAGAACCGCCCCTTGGAAAGATACTGGCTGATCGCCTTATGTAATGTACGTGCTGCCCTGCTTACATTCCACCACTGACCTTCCTACATTTGAAACGAAAGATCAGTTTCTCAGAAATTATATACTTGGTCTCTCCTCCACCTTTTCTTCTCCTAAAACCAGAGGTCTTCTAGCACAGACACCAGCCCTGGAATTCCCAGTACACCAGCAGCAACCCGGAGACCACGTTTTCTTTTTCTTTTCTTTTTCCTGAGACAGAGTCTCTCTCTTTTGCCCAGGCTAGAGTGTAGTGGTGCCATTTTGGCTCACTTCAACCTCTGCCTCTTGGGTTCAAGTGATTCTCTTGCCTCAGCCTCCCGAGTAGCTGGGAGTACAAGTGCACGCCACAACACCAGACTAATTTGTTTGTATTTTTAATAGAGATGGGTTTCACTGTGTTAGGATTGTATCAAACTCCTGACCTCGTGATCCACCTGCTTCGGCCTCCCAACCTTCTGGGATTACAGGTGTGAGGCACCATGCCTGGCTGAGACCAGATTTTCATCAAAGGGTGGAAAGAAAAGAAGCTTGAGCCAGCTTGGGAGGGACCCTACCTTGTGTCTCTAACCACTGAGACTGCAGTCCACACCCAAGTCAAGAAAGCATCATTGGTTCCAGAATCATGCACTACTGTTTCAGGAAAAAACTCTACCAAATTAAAGCTAAGAAAAATCTAACCATTCTGTATTTACTCTACTGTTCTGTTACTTTTTCCTATCCAACAGTTAGCCATTCCATCATTAATGTAACCAGATCAAGCTCACCCCAAATTATTACTTTTGATGCTGGTTTAGTCATGCCCTGCAGTAATTTACAGAACCAAAGACAGCTTACTGCTTCTGAGAAATATCTGTGCCCTTCCTGGACCTCCTGAGATTGGAAGGGTATATTGGATTCTTGCACAGATCATAATCCCGAGAGCAGCAGTTGTGTTAGCTGGTGGGAGTGGGATTCTTGTCCTTCCCGAACAGATTCCCTCTGTTATACTTGGTCCAATGTCCTATGGAGCACTGAAGGTCTTGATTGGACTGCTCCCACAAGTCCCTGCCAGTCCTCGAGACCATTTATTCATTTCACCAAAGGGGTTGCTCTTTCCAATTGTTGATACAACCAATGTACTGTACAGCTTACTAACACTATTGCAACATTTCAAAATACCTCTCCTTCATTAGGTCGTATTATAAGGACCAGTGCCTCAGGAAAGGACCTTGGGGGCTTTTAAATACGTTTTGTTGCGACTTTTCCCTTCCTTTGCTCTCCATTGCCTTAATTGTTTAAGAATGTTTTAAGCTTTTTTTTTTGAGACAGAGTGTTGATTGTCACCAGGCGTCAGGCTGGAGTGCAGTGGCGCGATGTCGGCTCACTGCAACCTCCGCCTCCTGGGTTCAAGCAATTCTTCTGCCTCAGCCTCCCAAGTAGCTGGGACTACAGGCGCGTGCCACCACACCCAGCTAATTTTTGTATTTTTTTAGTAGAGACGGGATTTCACTATGTTGGCCAGGATGGTCTCGATCTCTTGATCTCGTGATCTGCCTGCCTCAGCCTTCCAAAGTGCTGAGATTACAGGCGTGAGCCACCATGCCAAGCCAGTTTTAAGCTTTTCATCAGTCAGGTTTAGTTTAAATTGTGAGGTCCATCTCCAGCCAGTGGAGAACGGAGACAGTGGTAGAAGCCCAATGCATTAGGATAAAAGGCCCTCCTCTCCTTGTTCTGTGAGCTCTCATGGCAATTAGGTTTACAGGCAGCACCCTTCTGCACAGGTAAAATTGCCTTGCTGAGAACTTCTTTGAGTGGTGGTTTTCTTTGAGACTTCAAACTTTTTCTTCTCTTTTTTATTTTTATAAGATGGGGTTTCACCATGATGGCCAGGCTGGTCTTGAACTCCTGACCTCAGGTGATCCACCCACCTCATCCTTCCAAAGTGCCAGGATTACAGGTGTGAGCCACCGCGCCCGGCCACAAACTTTTTCTTCTAACAAACCTTAACGTCGCTATTTTGAAACACTGATCCCATTCATTTGGAGTTGATGTTTCCAGGTGGCTATCTTCAAGCTTCGTGTTCACATAAACTCTATACTTAATCATATGTTCTAAACTTTATTATTTCTTTCTAACATCAGTTTCTGTGAGAATGTAGGAGTCTTACCAGAGAGGGCACCTATTGCCATGTTGTGAAACTCACCTTTCTCAAAAAAAAAATTGGTTTGGATTTTTCCCTTTCCCTCTGGATGAAGCTAATGAGCTAACACTAACAGTCACCTCCATTACCAGGTAGAGCCAGGATGAACATCTGTGACCAAGGGTGTTGTTAAGTCCTCTTACCTGAGGACTGATTAGTGTTTATCTGGATAACATGTACTTAATGGGTTGTGTAGAACAGTAAAGTTTCTTTCCCTCTTTTCAGGCTCTTACCTGTTTGCCTCTATTGGGTACATCACATTCTGGTCTAAGGCTTATCTATTAATAAAATGTTTTTTATTATCTCTATTGTGGAGATGATTTCTCATTTTGGGGAAGATATTTTTGTTTTCAATTATATTTTCTCAACATTCAAAAAGTGAAGTCAAGAGTATTTCTTGGGTCAGGCATGGTGGCTCACACCTGTAATCCCAGCACTTTACGAGTCTGAGGCAGGCAGATCATTTGAAGTCAGGAGTTCTAGACTAGCTTGGCCAACATGATGAAACCTCATCTTTACCAAAAATACAAAAATTAGCCAGGCATGGTGGCACCCGCCTGTAATACCAGCTACTCCAAAAGCTGAGGTAGGAAAATTGCTTCAAGCAGGGAGGCAGAGGATGCCGTTAGCCAAGATTCTGCCACTTCACTCCAGCCTGGGCAACAGAGCGAGACTCTATCTCAGAAAAATAGAAAAGAAAAAAGTAAATTAAGCCGGGCGCGGTGGCTCACGCCTGTAATCCCAGCACTTTGGGAGGCTGCGGCAGGTGGATCACAAGGTCAAGAGATCTAGACCATCTTGGTCAACATGGTGAAACCTCGTCTCTACTAAAAATACAAAAGTTAGCTACTCTGGAGGCTGAGGCAGGAGAATTGCTTGAACCCCAGGAGTCGGAGATTGCCGTGAGCCGAGATCGCGCCATTGCACTCCAGACTGGGTAACAAGAGCGAAACTCCGTTTCAAAAAAAAAAAAAAAAAAAGTAAATTTAAAAAAAAGATTTGTTTACACAGGCAAGAAAAAAGGAAGTAAAAGATCTCTTCCACAAATTTTCCGAGACAACTGGATATCCACACGGAAAAGAATAATGTTGGATCCTTATATCACACCATTAAACATTTTATTTTTAAAAGTCAAAAAATAAAAAGGAGAGAGAGATGAGAAAGAGTGAGCGGAAGGGGATGTTACTGTGTCGCGCAGGCTTGTCTGGACACCCAGGCTGAGCGATTCTCCCCCTTCCTGAGTAGCTGGGACCTCAGGCTCCCGCCCTCGCGCCGGGATCCCCGCTGTGTTCAAGCCCCAGGGGGTGACCTCACTCCTCCCGGTCCTGAGCTCTCCTCCTGCCATCCCAGGCGGTGGTCTGAGGGAAGTCTCTGAAGCTGAGCAAGGGTGGACTCTCCCTCTTGAGTGAATGCGGAATAGAAAGGGTGAGGATTTGTATTCTGTTCTGTGGGCTGTCAGCATGAACTTGTACCTTCCGCTTAGGCAGAGCTTTGAATTTCACATTCTAGTTTGCAACCCCCGTTGCAGACAATACCAGGGTTTTTTTTTTTAAATAAAGATGGGGTTTCACCATGATGGCCAGGCTGGTCTTGAACTCCTGACCTCAGGTGATCCACCCACCTCGGCCTCCCAAAGTGCTAGGATTACAGGCGTGAGCCACGGCGCCCGGCCAATACCTGGGCTCTTGAATTATCCGTCGGGCTTCCTGGCAAATCAGGCCTCCCAAACTCGAAAAACAGGCGCTGAGAGCGAGGCTGAGAAGCGCACAGGTGCGGCCGGCCCCGCCCTCTCCCAGTTCTGAAGGGCAAGTTGTCTCCTCCACGCGCCCCGCCCCTACCTCGCCCAGGCCCCGCTCACCTCCTCTCGGGGCCGCCCAGACCCCGCCCCTACCTCTCCCAGGCCCCGCCCACTTTCCCTCGGGGCCGCCCAGGCCTGGCTTCTGTCCTGCGCGCGCAGATTCGTGCAAACTTGGAAGCGGATCGCGTGGAGTGAATGTCCCACCGTGGCTCGTGAGTTTCACTCTGTCTTGAATTAAGTCTCCGTTTCTCAGGTCCCCAGCGCTTCTATACGTGGGTCGTCGGGTCCCACAGACCTGGAAATTCTCGCCCATCTTTCTTCACCCAGAGGAAACTGAGACGTTTCCATGAGAGTCCAGGGGTCGCTTCCTTTTGTGTTTAAAGTCGCCCCGAGGGTGGTCCCGTCCCCGGTTTTTCTGTGATAGGGCACGGTATACATTTCCTGCTCAAAACCTTTTTCTGACTCCTCCCGCCCCGCGCTTTTTGAAGTCCTCACGTGAGGGGTGGAGTCCCGTCCTGGGCGCCTCCCAGCCTCGCCTTCCTCGGCCGCCTGAGCGCAGCGCCCCGGCCACAGTCCCGGGGGGGCCGCGTCCTGTGCCTGGTCCTGGGATCCTGCAGACCCCACCCTTTCCTAAGGCGCCGTCCCCACACCTCCCTCCTCGTGAGGGTGTTAAAACGCGCGCTTTGAATGAAGAGACCCCCCCCCCCCAAACAGGCTTTGTGTGAGAAACATGGCTGTTTATCCACCAGGGTGCAGTTGGGCTAAGGCCGAAAAGGGCCTTAATGAAGGGCGATGGGATAGGAGCTGGTTTGACAGGTTGAGGCACATCTTTTGGGGGGGATCTTACGGAATAAGATCAGTTACAGTGGTGGGGGTAGGGGCAAGGAATATACATTAGCATAAGTTCAGTTGCAATGGCGGTGGGGTAAGGCGGAAGAGTAGTTAAGATGCTAGGGTGGGTTGGAGGGATGTTCACATTGTCACAATAACAGTTAAGACGGCGGAGCGGGGTGAGGAGTATTCACGTCACAATAACAGTTAAGACGGCGGAGCGGGGTGAGGAGTATTCACGTCATAATAACAGTTAAGACGGCGGAGCGGGGTGAGGAGTATTCACGTCACAATAACAGTTAAGACGGCGGAGCGGGGTGAGGAGTATTCACGTCATAATAACAGTTAAGATGGCGGAGTGGGGAGTATTCACATCGTAATAACAGTTAAGACGGCGGAGCGGGGTGAGGAGTATTCATGTCATAATAACAGTTAAGATGGCGGAGCGGGGTGAGGAGTATTCACATCGTAATAACCGTTAAGACGGCGGAGCGGGGCGAGGAGTATTCACATTATCAACAACAGGATGGCAGGGTGGGGTGAGCCATCTTAACGCGGGAAGCTCGGCTGGGCTCTCAGGGATAACGGCGAACCCCAGGCGGTGGATGGGGGGTGATCAGCCAAGGCAGGCAGGATTTCAGACCTTCTGGGTCCGGGCTTGCACATGGAGGCCTGACAGAGGCCCCTGTTGCTCCCCAGGTCGCCGCTCCGCAGTCACCTCTTACCCTGAGCCCGCGTTGGGGAGATGCCCGGGGCCTGTCCTGTGACACGGGGTGTTGTTGCCTGCCCAGCTCCAGCCCCTGTAAAAAAGGCACTTCTCCAGATGCAGGCATCTTACTCCAAATCCTCCTGTGGTTGTGTGGGCCAAAGACATCAGGAGACAGAGAGCAGCAGAAAACCTGAGATAGAGAAAAGAAGAATGCGAAAGACC
>PVKP010055663.1:0-10922 GCA_004027715.1 Plecturocebus donacophilus
GCCAAAACGATGTGTAAAGAAAGAGAAAAATGCTGGTGTAAAAAATGCTAAGATAACAACAATGTGAGAGCCACAGGTGTTGAGAGCTTTGCATCGAGCTTCCCAGGAGGGAAGGCAGAAGACTGCATAGAGGATCCTGGCATAGGAGAGAATAATAAGGAGCACATCCAATAACAAGAGAGAAATGCTGCCAAGACCAAACATAATGTTGCCTTTGATGCTGGCACAGGCCAGACGAGCAATGCCCATGTGCTCACAATAAGTATGAGGGATGATACGGTGTCCACAGAAGGGCAGCCTCAGAAGGAGAAACACCAGTGGAATGACCATTTATAGGCTCCTCAGGACAGCAATGCCTGCAATGAGGCTGATGATTTTGCTGGTGAGGATCATGGTGTACCGAAGCGGATTGCAAATAGCAATGTAGCGGTCAAAGGCCATGGCCACCAACACAATGCTCTCCATGGCAGTGAAGAAATGGATGAAGAACATCTGAGAAAGGCAGCCTCCAAAAGACATTTCCTTTATATTGAACCAGAATATGTCTAGCATTTTGGGGATGGTGGCTGTAGACAAGCCTAGGTCAATGGAATCCAACATGGCCAGGAAATAGTACATAGGCTCATGGAGACTCTGTTCAGTCTGGATCACAAACAAAACAGCAGCATTTCCCAGGAGTGCAACAAGATACACGAAGAAAAAAGGGATTCCAATCCAGATGTGCACATCTTCCAGCCCTGGGATTCCCAGCAGTAGGAATGAAGAAGGATGGAACTGGGTGTCATTAGACATAGACATTCTTCCTGCCATATAAAGCTGCTGGGCACACCAGCAACGATTATAATATTCCTATTAGTAATTATTGTTCCACTTCTTTTGTTCAGATTTCTAGTCAAATTCACAATAACATATTAATCTTCTTTGTATCTATTCATGAATAAGGTAAAATACTCTCCACAGTTTCTACTAGCCTCTCCTGAGCAACACTGGCACCTGGAATAGAACCAGCCTTATTCCACTGCCCCTTTACCTAATATCAAAAACTAATATAAAAAGAGAAGGCAGAAGAATGTCATCTGCCAAATGAAAATGCAATATCTGGAGTTTAGCCAGAACTAAATGAGGAAAATAAAGTTCCAGGATCAGTGTCTATACTAATGTTACACATATTTTTGCTTCGTGATCATGGTATTTGTAATCTCAACTATTCCTCTATTTGAGAATAGAAAATGTAGCGTGTATGATCCTGTTTCTGTGTTGCTATGTGTTTTTATAGGTGCTTGTGACTATCAGACTGTATACTTCTGAGAGTAGAAGAAACAACTTATCTTTGTTCATATGCATGAAAAAGATCTGCTACACAATAATTCTCAATTTAAAACCTCCACAAATAGATACATTGATTAAAAGGAGGTGAAACAGCAGGTAACTTTAATGTCATATATTGGGAATTAAATAATTTATTTTCCATCACACCTGTGTTTGAGAAAAGAAGCTTATCCATTGGATTTGAAAAATGGATAAAAACAAGGAGAAGAAAATACTCAACAAAGAGTATTTTGCAGCTATGATGGAACATGAATGAAGAGATAATTTTAATCTAGATAAACCTATTACTTGGAGAGTGCATAAATACACACATTCGGTAAAGAAACTTTTCATACATAGGCCAGCTTTTTGTGGCAAGGAATAAAAATATTCTGGGCTACGCAATTTTCAAATATATCTCAGTCTTATATTCATGGGAAGAAGGTAGAAGCACTTTAGATGCCCTACAGTTTAGTTGCTACTCAAATTCTATCCCAGCTGTTTTGCCTTTATGAATGTCTCCATTATAATAAACTCAAAATTTGAAGCAAAAAGTTCATTACTCTTCTATTTATTTTGGAAAAACTAGTTTTACAGATAATGTGGAATCGGTTAAATGTGACTTGGCAATTGGAATCAAAATCGTGGATTCCAATTTAAGAATACTTGAACGTTGGGGAAATCAGAATTGAGATGTACAGAGCAGAGATAAAAGTGTGTAAATGTTCTACTTTAATCCTGGGACAACAAAATGCCTTGCTGGTGGTGCCTGTTTGAAGCACATGAAGAAAAGCAAAAATGACAGATAACTTGATAATTTGAGGAGTGTGTGTGTGTGTGTGTGTGTGTGTGTGTGTTTGTGTAAACTTGGGTGAAACTATCAGAGATAAGTGTATAAATTTCCTGTTTTTCACTAATTGAGAATACACAAGATAGGCAGAGAAATACCTTTCACAATTTATTCCAACAAATATTGAAGAGGTTCTCTATGTATTAGTGGTGATCAGGAAGTTTGAATACAAGAAAGAATACATCTGGTCACTTTTTCCTTAAGGCACCATGTAGTAAAGAAAATAACATTCCAAACATGAAACTTAAGAACTGTACCTCAAGTGCTATGGTAGAAACATGCCAGATGTTTTAAATGTAGAGGTGAATCAAGAAAAATTCTATAAAGGAAGTCAGGCTTATGCTGACTTACAGAGAAATTCTTCTGACAAAAAAGAAAGAAAATTTTATTCTATATAAATGAACAAGGGCAAAGCAGGAAAAAAGGAAGCACAGTGGCCATTTAGGATATAAAAATGAAATCAGTCATCCTCTTAAATGTGCTTATCCAGAGATTCTTATTAAATCGGATGTCTTGGTCATGTTTAGGGGTTCCATATAGCATAAGCTGAAAAAATGAAAATATGGCTACATTCCAAGGATATCAACTTATCCCACATATCTCTGTGGATTTTAAAAGAAAACTTGGAAATTAATGCTTCTCTTCTCTCTAGGACAAGATCATATCCAAGTTTATAAACACTGATCAAAGCACCAATCAATCAATTAATCAATAAATCTTTACTTATCCACTATTTCAACATATATTTATATATCTTAAAATGTCAGCTGGATTTAAAAATAAAACTGGGTCTCAGCCCCTCTTTTGACTCCCAAATTCTAAGGTGCTACATGGATTATATCTAGCTATCCAACATCCATTTTCTCAATGTGTCATCTTCTTAAACTACCCTGTTACACCAACCTCCACCACACCCTACATATCCATATTCCCACATCGTGGAACAGATGAGCAAAAGGAAAGAGATAAAGTACACCATTTTCCCATCTTTATCTAATCTTACAGTCTCATGACCAGCCTGCTATCATGTAACCTTATTCCATTTCTCAGATGTTTTACTACTCTAGCTCTGAGTCTATGTTCATAAAAGTCTATTCCTCAGGGCCATGATTTTTCCTTATTCATTTATTTATAAATTAATTAATTTTAAAATGTATTTTTAAAACTTGTCTTTATTTTTAATTTTTGTGAGTACATAAATATATATATCTATAGAGTACGTGAGATGTATTCCTACAAGCATGCAATGTGAAATAAGCACATCATGGGGAATGGGGTATCCACCCTCTTTAAGCATTTATCCATTGAGTTACAAGCAATCCAGTTACAATCTTATTTTAAAATGTATAACTATTATTGACTATAGTCACCTTGTTGTGCTATCAAATACTAGGTCTTATTTACTCTTTCTATTTTTTGTACTCATTAACCATCCCCACTCCCTGCAGTTCCCCACTACCATTCCCAACTTCTGGTAACCATCCTTCTATCTTCACCTTTGCTATATCTTATATGCTCTAGAAAATATAGAGAGACAGCCTTTGCTCTCTAGCTGTTCACGTGTCATACATATACATACAGAAGCAGAAACAATAGCTGAAGAGATATGGGATATGTTGGCACAATTTCTTCCTCATCAGCATTCACACTTTACTTTTGGATCTGAGACTTTGCATGGTCATAGGTGTGTATAGGTAAAAATACAGTTTGGAAAGTTTACGAGTATGAGTGTGTATTCACTCTTCATCTTGTTATCATACTTTTACCTTTCCTGCATCTATTAGCTTGCCATAAGCTCTTTCTCCATCCCTCTTGGTATTCTCCACAGCCTGACCATAACATAACTTACCTCAGTCTAAAAGTCACTACAAAACATTCCTTGGTGTATTCTTTGAGCACACCATTTATTATGCCAATAGAAGATATTTATACTGTTCTTGTAGCCCCACTTCCCCTGGGATGGGTACCATAGCATCTTGGAGACAGTGACGTAGTATAGTTAATAGACTCTGGAGAATTCCTCTTCTCAATCTCTTCTTCCTTATACTGAAATAATAGGGCAAGGGTTTATCACTGTTCTCTTGTTTTTCCCAAATTTTATATTTATTTACTGACACTGATAGACTATTTTTAATTTCTCACTTCAAAATTAAATTGCCAAGCTCTTGGTAAATGCTTGGGATTTTTTATTTATCCTTTTATCCCATCTTATTCAATTCTCACTTCCCTGACTCTCTCTCATCTTCAGATTTCTCTTTCTAGTCCTAATATAATATTGTATTTTCTCATTTTAAGATCTCTTTGATAGAATTTCTCACAGAATCAATATCTAGTGATCTATCTCATTGTACTTTTCTTTATCAATTCATCCACCAATGGACATTTTATGGCAACTCTCTGGAAATTTCTTCTACAGCGTGCATATCTATTTGACATCACTCAAACAAAGCTTACTCATTGTGAACAAGATTTTTGCTGGGCTATGAGTCAAATATAATAAGCAGAAATTGTTTAACATCACAGATTTCTGAAGCAGGAATAACGGTGGGAATGAACAAAAGGCTATTCAAAAAATTCAAAAGAAAATATTGGTGAATGAAATGATCATAGGGGATTTTTCAAAGCTCTGAAATGTTCCCGAGAAGCTAAAACACAAACACACAGATGTACGTGATTCTGAAAATGTCCAGAAAAGACCTGAGAATGCCCTAATCTTTTGCCTCTAGTAAAATAATATTAAAATATAGAATGTGGGTTATTGTACAAGAAAATATCTGATACATTCAAGATGTCATTTTCACATGCAGACACACATACACAGACATAGACATAGTGGGATTTTTGTTATGTTGTAGAACATACGCATTTTAATAACAAACCCAGAAAATTCCTCATATAAAGGACATTTATGAAAAAACCCATGGCTCACATCCTACTCAATGGTGAATACTCAAAGGGATAATTAAACTTTCCCCCTAAAATCGTTAATAAGGTAAGGATGCTTGCTTTTATGACTACCATTTAACATTGTACTGGAAGCTCTAGCCACAGCAATTAACCAAGAAAAAGAAATAAAAATTATTCAAATTTTAAAGGAAAGAGTAAACTACCTCTATTTGCAGACAACATAATATTACATGGAGAAAATCATAAGGAATCCACAAAAAAACTATTAGGGCTGATAAACAAATACAGCAAATTTTCACACTTGCAAACACAAGAGCAATACTCAATCAGTTGTGTTTTGCTGAACACTACTGAAGAAAATTAATGAAAGTATAAATAAAAAAATACTTTATGTTCATGGATTGGGAGATTTAATACTGTTAAGGTGGTCATTTTCACAAATGTTATCTATAAATCATGTGCAATTCCTATTAAAATCTCAGTGTCCTCTTTTGCAGAATGGAGAAAGATAAAAGTAAAATACACATAGAAGAACAAAGGCCCTTGAATAGCCAAACAATTTAAAAATAAAAAACAAAGCTAAATGACCCACATTTTCTTATTTTAAAACTTACTACAAAGCTATTGTACTCCAAAAAGCATGATGCTGACATAAGAATAGTCATAAAAATCACTGGAATCAAATTGACTGTTGAGAAATAAATCCATATGTCTGGTCTATTGATTTTTAGTAATGATTTCATGACCATTCAGTGAGAAAATAGTCTGTTCAACAAATGGTACTGAGTTTTACACAGCAAGATGACAAGTTAATAATAATGTATTGTTGTACTTTGATTTTGTACCCTGAAACTTTACTAAAGTTGTTTATTAGTTCTAGGAGCCCTTTGACAGTCTTTAGGATTTTCTAAGTATAAAATTACATTGTCAGCAAAGCAATAGTTCGACCTTTCTTTCTACTTGGATGCTTTTTATTCCTTTCTTTTTCCTGATTGCTCTGGCTAGAACTTTCAGTACCATGATGAATAGCAGTGGTGAGAGTGGGCATCATTGTTTTGTTCTGATTCTCAAGGGAAATAGTTTGAGTTTTTGCCCATTCAGTATGATGTTGGCTGTGGGTTTGTCATACATAGCTCTTATTAATTTAAGGTATGTTCCTTCATTGCCTAGTTTGTTCAGGGTTTTTATCATGAGGGAATGTGGAATTTTATCAAAAGCTTTTTCTGTATGTATTGAGATGATCATATGGTTTTTGTTTTTAATTCTGTTTATTGGTGAATCACATCTATAGATTTGCCTATGTTAAAACAACCATGCATCTCAGGGAAAAAAGTCTATCTGATCATGGTATATTAACCTTTCAAAGTTTCTCTGAATTTGGTTTGCTAATATTTTGTTGAGGACTTTTGCATTTTTGTCCATAAGAAATACAGCCCTGAAGTTTTTTGTTTTTTTCTGACAGGTTTTGCAATCAGGCTGATGTTGGCTTCATAGAATGAGTTAGAGAGGAGACCCTTTGCCTTGATTTTTTTGGAATAGTTTCAGTAGAATTAATATCAGTCATTCCATGAATGTATGGTAGAATTTGGCTGTAAATCTATCTAGTTCAGGACTTTTTTTGGTTGGTAGTTTCTTTATTACTGATTCAATTACAGAAGATGTTGTTATTGGTCTGAGATTTTAATCTCTTCCTGATTTAAGAGACTGTATGCTTCCTGAAATTTATCCATTTCCTCCAGATTTTCTCATTTGTGTGAACAGAATTGTTCATAACAGTGTCTGAGGATCTTTTGCATTTCTGTGAGATCCATTGTTTTGTGTGTTAATCTACCTATGGATCTATCAATTTTATTCTTTTTTAAGAACCAAGTATTGATTTCATTAATATTGTGTGTGTGTTTGCATCTGTTTCCTTAAGGTCTTTTCTTACTTTATTTATTTTCTTCTGATAGCTTTGAGGTTTGACATCTTTCTACCTTCTTGATGAAGGTATATAGGGCTCTATAATCCTGCTGCTGCTTTGACTGCATAACAGAGATTTTGGTAAATTGTGTCCCTAGTTCATTAATTTAAAATAAATTTTTATTTCTGCCTTAATTTTTATGTTTACTGAAGAGTTATCTAGGAGTGAATTCTTTAGTTTCCGTGCATTTGTGAGGTTTTGAGAACACTATTTAGTATTGATTTCTACTTTTATTGCACTGTTGTCTGAGAGTGTGTTTAGTATGATTTCAATGTTTTTGAATTTATTGATGCTTACTGTGTGACCAATCATGTGACCAGTCTTAGAATATATTCCATATGAAGATGAGAAGAATGTATATTCTGTGGTTGTTGGGTGGGGTGTTTTGTAGATGTCTATTATGTCTAGTTGGTCAAGTGTATAGTTTAAGTGCAGGGTTTTGTTGTTAGTTTTTTGCCTTAATGTTCTGTCTAAGACCATCAGTGGGGTGTTGAAGTATCCCACTAGTATTGTGTGGTTGTTTAATTCTTTTTGTAGGCAAAGAAAAAGTTGTTTTATGAATATGGGTGCTCCAATGTTGAGTACTATACATCTAGGACAGTTAAGGCTTCCTGTTAGATTGTACCCTTTATCATTATGTAATGCCCTGCACTGTCCTTCTTAATTTTTATCAGTTTAAAGGCTGTTTTATCTGTTATAAGAATTGCAATCTGTGTTCTTTTCCCTTTTCCTTTTTTCTTTCTTTTAGACGGAGTTTCACTCTTGTTGCCCAGGCAACAAGAGGGCAATGGCATGATCCCAACTAACTGCAACCTCTGCCTCCTGGTTCAAGTAATTCTCCTGCTTCAGCCTCCTGAGTAACTGGGATTACAGGCATGCCCCACTATACCGAGCTAATTTAATAATTTTAGTACAGACTGGGTTTCTCCATTTTTGTCAGGCTAGTTTCAAACTCCCAACTTCAGGTGATCTGCCTACCTTTGCTCCCAAATTGCTGGGATTACAGGTGTGAGCCACTGAGTCTGGCTTCATATTCTATTTCATGGTACATCTTTCTCCATTTCTTTACTTTGAGCCTGTGGATTTCATTACATGTGAGATGGGTCATTTAAAGACAACAGATGGTTGGGTCAGTGTACAAAAATCAGTAGCATTTCTATATACCAACAATGTCAAGCTGAGAAGAAAATCAAGAGCACAATCCCATTTAAAGTAGCTGCAAATAAAAAGAAATACCTAGGAATACAGCTAACCAAGGAAGCAAAAGATCTCTACAAGGAGAACTACAAAACACTGCTGAAAGAAATCAGAGATGACACAAATAAATGGAAAAACAATTGATGCTCATGAATTGCCAGAATCAATATCATAAAAATCACCATACAACCCAAAGAGATTTTCAGATTCAGTGTTATTTCTATCAAAGTATGAACATCATTCATCACAGAATTAGAAAAAAACTATTCTAAAATAGTTTACACTCATAGAACAGAGTAAAAAACACAGAAACAAAGCTGCATGGCTACAGTTCATGACACTGACAAAAACAAGCAACTGAGTAAGGATCCCCTATCAAAAAAATGGTGTTCTGGTTATCCACATACAGAAGATTGAAGATAGATCTGTGCCTTTCATCATATACAAAAATCAACTCAAAATGGATCAAAGATTTAAATATAAGACCTCAGACTATAAATGTCCTGAAAGATAACCATGGAAATACTCTTCTGGACATTGACCTTGACAAATAATATTGGGCCAAGTCCCCAAAAGCAATTGCAACAAGAACAAAAATTGACAAAAGGGACCTAAATAAACTAAAAAAGCTTCTGCACAGTAAAAGAAACTATAAATAGAGCAGACACCCTAGAGAATGAGAGAATATATTCACAAACTATGCATCTGACAAATATCTAATATTCAGAATCCATAGGGAACGTAAACAAGTCAACAAGCAAAAAACAAATAATCCCATTAAAAAATTGGCAAAGGACATGAACAGACATGTCTCAAAAGAAGACATATAAGCAACCAATAAACATATTGAAAATGCTCAGAATTGCTAGTCATCATAGAAACGCAAATTGAAACCACAGGAAGATACCATCTCATATCAGTTAGAATGGCTATTATTTAAATTAAAAAAAAAGTGCTGGTGAGGCTACAGAGAAAAGGGAACCCTTATACACTGTTGGTGGAAATGTAAATTAATTCAGCAACTGTAAAAAGCAACCTGGAGATTTCTCAAAGAACTTAAGAGAGCTACCATCTGACCTAGGAATCACATTACTGAGCATATACTCAAAGGAAAATAAATAATTCTGCCCAAAAGACACATGCACTCATGTGTTCATTGCCATCACTGCAGTATTCACAATAGCAAAGACACAGAATCAATCCAGGTGTCTTTCAATGGTAGATTGGAATTTTTTTAAAGTTTTATATACACACACACACACACACACACACACACACCCTATATATATATAATATATATATATGTATGTATGCATGCCATGGAATACCATGCAGCCATAAAAAAGAAAGAAATCATTCTTTGCAGCAACAGAGATAGAGCTGAAGGTCATAATTCTAAGCAAATTAACATAAGGAAAGAAAACCAAACATTTCATGTTCTCACTTATAAATGGAAGAACATATTGAGTACACATGGACATAAATATGGGAACAGTAGACACTGTGGACTACTGACGGGTGGTGGGAGGAAACAGGTTAAAAAACTGCCTATCAGGTACTATGTTCACTACCTGAGTGATGGAATTCATGCCCCAAACCTCAGCATTATGCAACAGCCCCATGTAACAAACCTGCACAAGTAACCCCATTTCTAAAATAAAAGTTGAAATTTTAGAAAATAGTTAATTGTATGTTTCAGAATAGCTAAAAGAGAGGCTTGTCAATGCTGTCACCACAAAGAAATGATAAATATCTGGGTGACAGATATGCTAATTAGCATGATTTGATCATTCTACAATGTATATATATATCAAAACATTACATTTCACCCCATAACATATACTATTATTATTTATCAATTAAAAATCTAATAAAACTTTTTAAAAATGTTGCCAGGACAACTGGATATGCACATGATAAAAGAGTGAAGTTGCACTCTTAAATAACACTATATATATACAAAAATTAAATTAAAATGAATAAAAAATATAACTAAAACAATGAAACTCTTAGAATGAAACATAGGGTAAGTCATGACCTCAGATTTGACTTCTTATATAGGACAACAAAAACAGAGCAACTAATTATAAATTAATAAATGAAGCTTTAAGATTAAAAACATTTGTGAATTAAATAACACTATCAAGAGAGTGAAAAGGCAACCCATAGAATGGGAGAAAATATTTGTAAATCACATGTCTGACAAGAGTTTAGTATCCAGAATATATAAAGAAGGACTCATACAACTCAACCAAAAAAACTGTAAAAACAATTTTAAAATGGGCAAACTACTTCAATAGACATTTATCTAAAGATGTACAAATGGCCAATGTGCCCAGGCAAAGACGCTCAGTATCATCAGTCATTGGGGAAATGAAAATCAAAAAGGCAATGAGACATCACTTGACACCTACTAAGAGGGCTATAATAATTTTAAAAATGGAAAACAGCAAGTGTTAGAGAGGATGTGAGAAATGGAAATACTCATAGATTGCTGGGGAGAATGCAAATTGAGGCAGTCACTATGGAATAGTTTGGAACTTTCACGGAAAGTTAAATGTAGAATTGGCCTAACACCCAAGATTTCTACTTCTTGAAATGTACTCAAGACAATTGAAAACAGGTGTTAGAAAATGTACAAGAATGTTTGTAGCAGCACTATTGACAATAGCAAAAAGATGGAAACAACCCAATATC
>PVKP010055664.1:0-10921 GCA_004027715.1 Plecturocebus donacophilus
CCACAGAGTTAAAAGAGCACTGTAGCATGCCCATTGGAGCTTTGGGAGTAATAGGCATCCAACCGTAGATGCTACCATGGGGCTGGAGCCCAAAAGCATTTGCCCTGGCTCCTGCACCTGCCCATCTACGTGCTCTCCCTTCCATAAGGGGTTTGAGCCCACAGAAGCCAAACAGATGAGCCACACCCTGTGACACATTCTTGAGGGAGGTCAGGAAATTCTCCAATCTCACTTCATTATTCACAAATTCTTATCATGTTTGCTTGCACACTAACATAATAATAATTTTCCCTGACAGTTTAAACCAATTAGTTTAAAAAGCTGGTGCACTTGGTGAAGAGCTTGTCCCTTGGATCTAATCTGGTTCCTTGATGCAGAAACAGAGCTACTTTCCTCTTCCCTGGGTATCTGGCAGTTGGGATCTGTTGATGTTACTGCAACCTGAGCACCTGGCACACAGCAGGTACCCCGTACATGTTTCTGAATGAATGGATGGATGTCAAAACCATACTCACACTTTCTCCATCACACACCAGCTACTTCCCTGTTATCCTTATGTCTATTACCAATACTATATTATTTCTATCATTATCCTTTCCTCATCACCTAAGGCAGATATTTTGGAGTCACTCTGGATTATCACTGCTCTCCCATATCATTACCAAAGATTCTTCTCTTTTTCTCTAACCTACTGTTTCCCTTCCTACTTTAACAATTCTAGGTCGCATGCTTATGACTTGTCTCCAAAACAATTAGAATAACCTCATCGCTCTTCCTGACATCTGTTTACCCTGTATCAGTCCACTCGACATGCTGTATCCAGATTAATCATCCTAACTATGACCATGATTTTAGTCCAAAGTCCTCCAAAAGTAACAGCTGTCACAGTATTTCACATCACGGCCACACTCTGCCTCTCCACCCTCATCTCCTAGCATGTCCTTCCAGACTCACTCTACTTCAACCAAGCTGAAAACGCTGGCTCTCTATAAGCATCTTAGATTTACTACATTCATGCCTAGCAAGAAACTCGTACATGTCCAGACTCAGGCCCGGCAAACGTAGCTCACACCTGTAATCCCAGGAGGCCAAGGTGGGTGAATTACTTGAGGCCAGAAGTTGGAAACCAGCCAGGCCAACATCCTGAAACTCCATCTCTACTAAAAATACAAAAATTAGCTGGGTGTGGTGCTGCATGCCTGTAGCCCCAGCTCCTTCGGAGGCTGAGGCAGGAAAATTGCTAAAACCCAGAGGGAAGAGGTTGTAGTGAGCAAAGATCACACCACTGCACTCCACTCTGGGCAATAGACTGAGACTCTGTCTCCAAAAAAAAAAAAAAGACTCAACAGTGGCTTGCTGAATTTAATCGAACCAAATATAATAGAATTGCCCAAATCTTTATGCTCAAAAATGAATCTGAATTATAGGCCTCATGTGGAACATTTAAGATGACCCCATGCCTTTCTTTCTCCTCCACCATTGATTCTGTCTTCTGTGAGATTGCTGCCCTATCTTTTCTTTTCTCAAGGCATAGTACAAAAACTGCTCAGGAGTAGAACACACCATTTAGGAAGGGGGGCGCACCTGGGAGGAACAGTCGCATATATCTGTGTAAGTTAGACAATTATCATTAGATAAAGTGGTGTCTACAAAAATTAATCATCTGTGTACCTCAAGTCTATGTTTAGGGTCCTTTAATCCCCAAATGAACAAGAGACTTAGTCTATTTATCTCTTAAGAATTCTACTTTTGTAGACTGCAGCTGGATACAGTTTTATCTCTGGACATCAAAGCCCGGGGTCAAATAATTTCTTTTCTCTTTTGCTGGAAGTTTTTTCTTGTCATGTTTTATACTCTAGACTTTTTATTTTTGGTCACTAGGTGGCTCTGAATTTCCACTGGAAAATAAAAGTCTTTAGAAAACACTGGAAAACATATGTGATTTTCACCAAATAATTTTAAAATACTTCATTCAACAATGATTGACTAGAGAATATTAACCAAAGTTTATCAAAATATCCATTGGCTCCAAATAGCACTCTATTTGTCAGTCTATCTTATGTAGATTTTGAGATATATATTATTTAAAGCTTTCTACGAAATTACAGCTTTTGCACTGGTTACAGGTACAATTTTTAAATGATTCATAAACTCTGTTCCAAATAATGCCACTTTTGGGTTGTAACGTGTTATGTATCACGTATGGCCAAACAACTGGGTCCATCATATTTAAAAGATAACTTCAAAATACTGTCATGTAACTTTAATTGCTTTAAAGTCTTTCCTAAGTTTACATTAGCAGCCTCTAGAGAGTCTGATGCCAACTCTGAAATCATTTTTAAGGCTGGCAATTTTAAACAAAAAGAATGGTTAGAACAAGGATCTTTAGCCAATTTGGAAGTCACCAACAGTTTCCTTCTGTTGTTGGATTTGTTTGCCCTGAGTTCTACATCAAACATGAAATGTGCTGCATTTGAGTCCTGTAAGCATTTAACGTTTTTCCAAATCTTTAATGGCAAGACTCTCCGTTATTTCATCAAAAAGTGTGTTAACATAGGAAGAAGTCATCCACAGTCATTTCCAGGTAATCTATTAATAAGGGAGGCAGGAATGGTGGCTGGAAAATGTGGTCAGAGAGAGGAACTCTAACGGGAATAATCCAGATGGCTGTCCGGTTGGCTCGAATTTTCTGGAAGAGGCCCATCTTAAAAGGCTTAATATCACTTTTTACTACCAGTTTGCCCAGATCGTGCTGCATCAATCCATAGATTGCACACATGTTCACTTCATTTCTTAACAAACTCTGGTGGTAAGATACTCCTGCAGTAATTTTACCCCCAGTCCCCTGGACCATCCTTTTCAAACTCTCCAAGTTTTCCACATTTCTTTTTCCATGTTCAAAATGTAACATGGCAGTGTAGAATGTACACAGGCAGTACAGAATGACTGGCTGTGGCTCCTTAAGTCCTAGCTCTTGTACGGAGGTGGAGGTCCCTATATGCACGACCACGTGAGACTGAGCTTCAGAGCCAGGCCCTTCGCCAGGAGCATGGCTGTGGATGCGTGAGGAGCCTCAATGGCTCCACAATTTGGCAATTTAGTTCCAGAAAAATTAGGAAAAATGCTTTTAGTTGGACTCAAGATAAATCCCAGAAAGAGCAATCGTTCAAAGAAACACACGAACTGGATACTCAGTTTCTGATTTGCATGTTCTTTTTAAAATGGATAAAACAGCTTCCTTCACTCCCCACTGTGCCTTCGGCTCCAACCTTGTTGAATGGCTGCCATTTCTGAGACACATCCACTGCCTCACACCTGCACAGCTCCCACCTGGTACACTGTCTCCCCCTCCATCTCCATCTGACAATGTGTACTTTTCCTCGAGTCCTATGTCAAACAATGTGAAGACTGAGGTCTTCTTCTGTTTGGGGCAGTATTACAGCATCATGACAAAGGGCCCAGATGCTGGAGTTCAGGCTGCCTGCACTGGAAGTCAAGTCACTTACTGGCCATAAGATCTTGAGCAAGTTACTTTATTTCAGTTGCCATATCCATAAAATGAGATCATAGTAGGCGTACTGGTGTCACAAAGTCATGTGAAGTGTAAACAAGTTACCTTAAAGGACTTAGTACAGTCCCTGGCATACAATGTGGCTTAAGTGTTAATAGGCTTTGCCGTAAGTGTAGTCACCTAAGTGAGCTATAACAAGCATAGGTGTGTTTCTGGGAGCGCTCACCCCAAGTCTCAATTAGATGCAACTACTCTCTACTCTCCTGGACTTGTAACACCACTTCAGCCACAAGCTGGTGGTCTACTTGCCCTGTTCCTTCAATGAATGGGATGACACAAAACTAATGAATAGATGAAGTTTCATATCCCCCATCCCCAAGAGAGGATCGGGTGTCTATTTAGCTTCCTTCCTCTCCCGTGCTCTCTGAGGACTGAGAGACTAAAAGCCATGTTGGTGGATACTGCAGAAGAGCAGGTTGGGAGGAGAATGTTCTGCATGTTATGGCGGTGATAGGAAGAGCTGGGAGGCCCAATATGGAGAAGGAGAGGGGTGGCTGGGAAGATGGAGTGGGATGCGGAGATGGGAAGGCATGGGGAAGAGGGAGGTTTCTTCTGTGTTTAGACAGTGAGGGGTGCCCATGAGTCAAGGAATAAGAGAGGAAAGGAAATTTAATGAGTTGCCATGGACTGTGCACTTAAGTTACATTGTTTGAAAGATATCAGTAAAGACGGGAACTCACATTTGGACAAGACTTCACTAGAGGGGCACCTCTAGAATTGACCTGTGGATCTCAACTTCATTCAGTTTAAAAGATTATTTGTTGGGCAAGGGTAGGACCAATGACCTCGTTCACACTGCATTCATTGATTCATACAGAGCAAATACTTCTGAACAACTCCTGTGCTTCTGGCACTGTTCTAGGCACTGGTGATACAGCAGCCAACAAGACAGACCATGTCATTGCTCTCAGAGAGGTGCATTTCAGTGCATGCAGACAGATAACAAGGAAATAAATAAATAACCAAGGTAATTTTCAATAGCTACGTGTCAACATAGTGTGACGGGAAGGAGTATGATGAGGCGGAAGGAAGGTTTAAACTGGAAAACCCAAGAAATGAGACGGTTGTATGTGGGCTGACATTCTTGCATGATGGGCGTGGCCAGCTCTTTTCATATTCTGAAGCCAGAGTATTCCAGACAGTAGAAATAGCAAGTGCCAGGAAGCTGGCATCCGAGAAACAGAGGGAAGATGTGCGTGGCTGCAGCTGAGGGAGACCAGGAAGATCCACGTGGTGGGAAGGACCTGATGATATGGAGGTCTGTGGGCCATGGGAGTGGGTTTGGAATTTTATTCAAAGAGCTACGAGAAGTGACTAGAAGGTTTAGAGTTGAAGAAGGGGATGTCCAAATTAAAATTTGTGTTATATCTGTGTTTTATACAAATTACTCTGGTTGCTATGTGGATTGGACAGCAGAAGGGTGGGGGAAGGAGACCAGATAAGTTACTGTGATGGTTAAGGTGAGACATGGGGGTTGGCCTCAGACTTTTTGGAGTGAACAAGCCATTTGGCTTCCGTCATCTTTCTCCCTCCACTGGAATGTAAGATACTTGATGATAGAGATTTCTGTCTGTTTCATTGCTACTGTATCCCCACTGTCGACAACAGACCCTGGCACATAGAAGACACTTATTTAATGTTGCTGACTAACTATACCAAGAGAGAGAAGAATGGTGCAGAGCAGATTTAGAGAAAAAGTCAAAGGTTCTGTTTAGGACATGTTAAATTTGAGATATCCATTAGATATTTAAATGGAGATATCAAGCAGGTAAGTTAGAGATATAAGTTTTGACTTCAGTAGCAGATGCACATTTGTTGGGGGGGGTATTAACATATAACCATCTAGAGTGGACATGCAGTTAGAGAAAAGTCAGTGAGCTGGAACCAAGCTGGGAATTCCAACATGTAGAAGTTTAATACAAGAGGAGGAGCCAGCAAAGGAAACAGAAACGGAACTTCCAGGAGGTAGGGGGAAAATGATGCCGTAGAAGCCAAGATGAAATGGTTGTCAAGGAGGAGGAAGTAGTCAATTGCTTTGAATGCTATGAAGAAAAATAAGAATAGGTAAATAGTCCTTATATTTGATAACAAAGGTCACTAATGATGTTGATGAGGGGTCTCAATAGAATGGTGGGATTCTATACCTCCCTGGATTCCACTTAGGGAAGGAAGGCACACAGAATAGAGACAGGCACTATAAACAGCTCTCATAATTCATTCTAGCAATTAGCACACTGTCTGATGGGGTAGTGGCTCAATCTTTCTTGTATAACTAAATGAACGAGTAAACTATATATCCACCCATCCAACCACACACCCTCCCTCCCACCCACCCATCCATCCATCCATCCATGGGGTTTGAGTCTTCAAATGTAAAAAGCATAGCCTTATCTAGTAAGAAGACATTTGGATTAGGAGTTAAGAGACAGAATCATATCTCCACAGTCATTGTTTAGCTTTCCGAACTTGGCCAAACCAATGCTTTTCTGGGTCTCCATTTCCTTACCTATTTAGACTAAACCTCTAAGATCCAGCTTTAAAATTCTTGACTGAAGGCCTAACCTTTAGAAATATCTCTTTAAAAATATATCAATGTAAGTGCAGTATCAGTTTTGAGTTTTACAAACAAGCCAAAAGCTTCAGGGGATACCATATGCTCACTCTCCAGGCAAAGCCTATCTGTGTGGGATTAATGAGAGCATTGAGTGGGTGTCTGTGTGCTTTGTGGGGGAATGTGTTACTAATGGTCACTGGAGGAAAAGGAGTCAGCTTTCTCTTTACCTATGTCTTTAAGGATGCATAATCCTCTTATTTAAAATAAAACACATATTAGATTCTGCATCTGAACCAACGTTAATGTTCCGTTTCTTTCTGCCAAATTAACATTCTTGCACAATTGGACCGTGTTCATGGACAGTGCCTCTCCCACCCACTTTTTCCGGGAATCTTGCTTTAATTCCACGGGCTGGCCCCTACATACCTCCTCATTTCATCCTGTGCCACTTCTCCCACTCACAGAGGTCCAACCACCCTGGCCTTCTTCAAATACCTCAATCTTGCTCCTGCTCCCGGGTCTTAGGATTTGCCCTTTCTGCAGCCTGAAATGTACTATCCCCAGATTTTTTTCATGTGTGGCTTCTCCTTATCATAGAGGGGGTCCAAACAGCACCTTCTCTGTGAGGGCTTTCTCTCCAAAGTACTGTTCTGCAGTCCAACCCTGCTACTGTCACTCACTTCTTTGCATGGCTGTACCATAACTGATTCAATCCTTCCTCTATTGAAGGACATTAAGATTGCTTTCCATTTCTTCCAATTGAAAAATGTTGTAAGAAACACTTCCAATATACGTCATTATATTCTGCTGCTTGCATTTCTGTAGGAGAGCTTATCAAAGTAGGCTTGGTGGATAAAAGGGAACATGAACTAAAAATTTAAATTGATATTTCTGGATTACTTTCAAAAAAGCGGTAAATTAAAATTACCCTGAATACTGTCATGGTTTCTCAAAAATACTTTAAAATAAACACGTAAATGTTTATTTTTCAAATAATTAAATTGAAAACAATCCTGAAAATGTATTATAGAGACTCTAACTAGACAAGAGCAATGAAGTCATTTCTTAGGATTAAAAACATAAAATTTATTAACATCATAACCTAATGCAGGTGTCCTCCCAGAATATCAAGGCACTGCCGATTTTTGATGGGTAATGCACCAAAAATGTATTCACCACAATTCACTGAAAACATATTTTTGTTCATTTTACTATAACATTTATAGTAAAACTTTTTGACTTCATTTGAGGTAACACCCTTTGAAGATTATTTTTACCCTTACGTTTATTTTAATCAGAGTGTGTTTATTTTAGTTTTAACTCAGGCATTTTACCTAAGTTTATTCGAAGTTTCTCTGGACTTTGAACCAAATGCTTTTGGGAATGAGAATTCTTGGGCAATAAAATATCAAGGATTTTTTTAAAGTACTAAAGTTTCTTTTTTAAAACACATTTTCAATTCAGACCATTCTCTTATTTTTAAAATATGTTAATGGCTTGTTTGAGTGAATATATGATTCAAAAATTGAAAAGGGCCAGGAGCGATGGCTCATGCCTGTAATCCTAGCACTTTGAGAGGCCCAGGTGGGTGGATCACAAGGTCAGGAAATTGAGACCATCCTGGTCAACATGGTGAAATCCCATCTCTACTAAAAATACTAGAAAATTAGCTGGGTGTGGTGGTACGTGCCTATAGTCCCAGCTACTCGGGAGGTTGAGGCAGGAGAATCACTGAACCTGGGAGGCAGAGGTTGCAGTGAGCCGAGATGGCACCATTGCACTCCAGCCTGGGTGACAGAGCAAGACTCTGTCTCAAAAAAAAAAAAAAAAAAACTAAAAAGGACTTAGCACCTGAAATGTGATCCTTTCATGAAATTGACATTCATCTAAAATGGTGTATGAAGTATCTGGTGAAATATTATGGTAAAATGAAAATTAACTAAAGCTAAAAGTAAACCAAACTAAACTAACATTTCAACCACAATAAAGTCCTGCAAAACTGTTGAAAACATTCTAGATTTATTGCAACAATTTGCAATAAACTTGATTAAATGCTGATATTTTCTTTAAAGTTCAAATTTTGTTTTTTAACCAAGAGCAGCTCAGTCAATCTAATAAAGAAAGTGAAACTCAAAATCATTCCAACTAGCAAAGGGACAATGGAGAAATCCCGAAATGACTGTTCATTAATAGTATGATTAGTACAACTTTGATAGTATCTCAACTATCAATGCAAAAGTAAATTTGTGAAGTTACCAAAAATTAAATTTCAAAAAATCTGTAAAAAGGAATTAGCAATTCATTAACTAATAACTAACTAGAGACACTCTATCACTTATTCAATTTTTGCTACAAATTACCGTAAATAGCAAGCTAAAGTAGATACACTTCTTGAGAAATTGACCAAAAAAAGTCTCTAAAGATACTAAAAGACTGGCAAAACAGAAAATGCCACAGAAATGATTCAAAGAAGAAATAGTATATAAATTATAATCATAGAAATTAGATATGATTTCAATATTAGTTAAATTATATTTCCATGTGAAAGGTTACAATTTTGATAACCGGTGATCAAATATATTTTTTTGCATCTTAAGTATATTTATAAGAAAACGGCCAAACTATATCCCTTAATGTTCATCAACTTAGGCATTTCTTTAATGCTGCTCCAATAACAAAGTGAAAACTAATAAACTCAGAGTTACAGAATCCTCCGAAGCTGTCAAATATGAATTATTTCTTTACGCATTTAAGAAGTCCTACTATATGCTGGGCACTCTTCTAGAAGAAACTTCAAGCTATGAAGCAGAGTCCCTGATCAAGAAGAGTCGCCCGCTAGCTGGGAGACAAACACAAACTGCAGCAATGTGACATGAAAGTAGGTGCATGAGGAAGACTAAGGTTGGGGAGGGGCAGGGATTGCTGGGGTGGGAGAGTCATAGTGGCTACTTTATCGAGATGCTCAGATAGCACTAAACAGAGTACCGAGTGGCTGAACATCAAAGCCATTGTACACATTCAGCAAATTATGTTTTTTTTAATCCAGCAAACACCAGAAAACAGTAAAAAACAAACCTAAAGGTCATCTGACTGAAGAGCAGACCCAAGAATCTGCTACTGCTTTCTGTTTTTATTTCCAATTATTTCCTGAAGGAAGCAGCCACTGTACTCCGTGTACTGACCACAAAAGCCACCAACCACTTAGGTGTGGTTTGCAGACCATATGCTAAGTGAGAAAGGACAAGCCGCTCTGGCTTATTGGACAAAAAGATAGCAGAAACGCTCACCTTGCAATAAGGAGGACACAAGAGACTCGGTGAGTTCACGAAGATGCCAAACAGAAATCGGCATTACAGCAAGTTTGCCCATATGAAGTCAGAGAGCAGGGTATGCCACTCCGCACAAACTACATTTTAACCCAAGAAGCCTGGAATTCCACTCCTGGCTTTAAACCAGGGTGTCAGCTGGGAAAGCCTCCCTTCTGCCCTTGTAAGCTGAAGGAAAACAGCTTTTCATTTGTTGTTCATTGTTTTTATTCTATCCTGGCACCAAAATGAACCACTTTTTGAGCAGACACCAGTGCCCATTACAGAGAGAAATAACAGAATGATCACAGCTTCTTAGCTATTGATAATGAGTGGCTTTCTCAGGAATGGACTCTTCAATAGTTACAATTATTTTGTCTAAAATATTTATTTTATTTGTTTTTTTAAAAGGGCAAGAGTCATTTTAGGGGCTACCCAACCACAGCAATACATAACCAATTATTTGCTACACAGTCTTGAAACTCTGGGAACTGTTTGTCTCCAAGCTCTAAGCAAACTCTTAAAGGAAACCAAAAATAGCCTTCTGTAGTTTTGCAAAAGTCTCCTCCCCTGGAGAAGGCTAATTGCAACTTCTGACTCTGTAAATTATTTTCTTTATTTTTTTTAGAGACAGGGTCTTGCTTGCCACCCCAGCTGGAATGCAGTGGTATAATCATGGGTCACTGCAGCCTTGACCTCCCAGGTTCAAGCAATCCTCCCACCTCAGCCTCCTGAGTAGCTGGAACTACAGGCACACACCACTGCATCCAGCTAATTGTTTAATTTTTTGTAGAGACAGGGTCTCACTATGTTGCCCAGGCTGGTCTCAAACTCCTGGCTTCAAGCAATCCTCCCACCTTGGCCATGCACAGTGTTGAGATTACAGGCATGAGCCACTGTTCCTGGCCTGACTATGTAAATTACTGATAGTCACACATGGATTTCAAAAAATTAAGTGGCTTGAACAGAAGCTGGGAAGCCCAACCAAGTCACTTTTTGCTCTTTTCTTTCAACAGAAAATTTGTATATTTCCAAAACCTTTCCACTTGGGAAAAGGAATAATTTATATTGAGAAAAAAAATCAAATCAACAATATAATTTCTTACACTGAAATTTATAACCGGAGATCCCACCAACTTCCCCTACCTACCTTCTATTACTTTAAGTTCATGCTTATTTCCCAAGTTAATTTTACTTTACTAAAGCGGTCTTTTGTTGTTGGGATTCATCCAGCTTAAGGAAAAATTCTGAATTACTATGTGTACTGATTGAGAAGGAATGAAATAAACAGGCCATGTTACTTCCAAATCCTTTTCACTGAAAAAATAGAAATTTTTGTAAGTCCTGGGAGGATATCAGAATGAAGAATGGGAAGAAAGGTTGATTTATGGTGGACAATCTTTTCTTTATCCACGTTGTCTGGCTTTCTAATTATAATACATTCATCTTGCAGTCACATCACAAACACAGTAGTACATCTTTTTTTTTTTT
>PVKP010055665.1:0-10928 GCA_004027715.1 Plecturocebus donacophilus
GCACTATGGGAGGCCAAAGAGAGTGGATCATCTGAGGTCAGGAGTTCAAGACTACCCTAGCCAACATGGTGAAACCCCGTCTCTACTAAAAATACAAAAAAATTACCAGGCGTGGTGGCATGCACCTGTAATCCCATATACTCAGGAGGCTGAGGCAGGAGAATCTCTTGAACCTGGGAGGTGGAGGTTGCAGTGAGCCCAGATCAAGCTATTGGACTCCAGCCTGGGCAACAAGAGTGAAACTCTATCTCAAAACAAAAATACAAACACAAACAAAAAATAACCCCTGACAAATAGCACCGGGAAAGGCCATGAAGAGAGCTTCTTATGTAAAAATGCCTGATAACAAGAGTGATCCGCTGGGCACAGTGGCTCATGCCTCTAATCCCAGCACTTTGAGAGGTCAAGGGGGATGGATCACCTCAGGTCAGGAGTTCAAGACCAGCCTGGACAACATAGTGAAACCTTGTCTCTACTAAGAATACAAAAATCAGCCTGGCGTGGTGGTGCACGCCTGTGATCCCAGCTACTCAGGAGGCTGAGGCAGGTGAATCACTGGAACTCAGGATGTGGAGGTTGCGGTGAGCCGAGATTGTGCCATTGCACTCTAGCTCGGGCGACAGAGTGAGACTCTGTCTCAAAAAAGAAAAGAAAAGAAAAGAAAAAGGCATGTAGGCCGGGCACAGTGGCTCACGACTGTAATCCCAGCACTGTGGGAGGCCGAGGCAGGCGGATCACCTGAGGTTGGGAGTTTGAGACCAGCCTGACCAACATGGAGAAACTCTGTCAATTAAAAAAAAAAAAAAAGAGTGATCACGAAAGGCTCTACAAAACTCACAACCTTGCGCAAAGGCCATAGCAACCATAACCAAAATACCTCTGCAAGGACATCTGCTCAGCAACTGCCTGTGCAACCTCGGGCTGGTGCCATCCTTGTTACTGATCTTCATAGCCAGGGATAATAATCTCAAAACAATTATGTCATCCTCCTCTCTTTTCCTTTAAAAACCTTTGCCTTCCTTCAGATCCCTGAACACACACGGTTTACTAGGGCACATGTATCCCCATCACAATGCCCGATTCCTGAAGAAATATCATTTTCTTGTAGACAGCTCTTCTCTGCTTGTTATTTTATCGTTATTTTTTGAGACGGTCTCACTCTATCGCCCAGGCTGGAGTGCAGTGGTGTGATCTCGGCTCACTGCAACCTCCACCGCCTGGGTTCAAGCAATTCTCCTGCCTCAGCCTCCCAAGTAGCTGGGATTACAGGCATACACCACTGCACCCAGCTAATTTTTGTATTTTTAGTAAAGACAGGTTTCACCATGTTGGTCAGGCTGGTTCTGAACTCCTGACCTCAGGTGATCCACCCACCTCAGCCTCCTAAAGTGCTAGGATTGTAGGCATGAGCAATAGCGCCTGGCCTCTGCTTGTTATTTACGTTGATATCTGCAATTCCTTCTCTGTCAAGCTTCAGTCTCTTTGTCCTTGGAGTGCGGAGATAAGACCACATACCTCCTGGGGTTAGTGAGCACTTATTATGGGCCAGCGAGGGGCAACCACCCTTGCATTCCATAGCACTCCAAGGCAGGCAGCTACTCCCATCATCCTAGTTTACAGGTGGGTTAGTTGGGGCTCTGAACGGTTAGGTGACTTATTCTAGGTCTCACAGCTGGGCCAGGATTCAAACTCAGGTGGGCAGGCGGGCTTCAGTGTCCTCCCTACACTAACGAGGACCATGGGTGTCTGGCAGTGACCCAGCACAGAGCGTCTGTGCAGGGACAGCAGTCGTCTTTCCTTTTTTTTTTTTTGAGATGATGTCTTGCTCTGTTGCCCAGGCTACAGTGCACTGGTGCGATCTCGGCTCACTGCAAACTCCACCTCCCGGGTTCAAGCAATTCTCCTGTCTCAGCCTCCAGAGTAGCTGGGATCACAGGTGCCTGCCACCAAACCTGGCTAATTTTTGTATTTTTAATAGAGGTGGAGTTTCACCATGTTGGCCAGGCTGGTCTCGAACTCCCGACCTCAGGTGATCCGCCGCCTCGGTAGAGTGGAGACAACCTCATTCCCTCTAGCCTTGGTTTCTCCAGGCAAAAACCATAAACTCCAGGACACAAGAGCCAGGAGGAGTAACCGCTGCAAAGGCATCCCAGCCTGGCAGTGCAACACTGCACAGCTGAGCCTGACCCCGTGCTGGGAGCTCATGCACTCCTTGTTTTTTTTTGAGATGGTGTCTTGCTCTGTTGCCTGGGCTGGAGTGTAGTGGCATGATCTTGGCTCATTGCAACTTCCGCCTCCCGGGTTCAAGTGATTCTCCTGCCTCAGCCTCCCAAATAGCTAGAACTACAGGCACCTTCCACCACACACAGCTAATTTCTGTATTTTTAATAGAGATGGGGTTTCACTATATTGGCCAGGCTGGTCTTGAACTCCTGATCTCAGGTGATCTGCTCACCTCAGCCTCCCAAGGTGCCAGGATTACAGGTCTGAGCCACTGTGCCTGGCCGAGCTCATGCACTTCCTAACCTTTGTGTTTGCAGCCACCCTGCTAGGCAGGCCCAGGGAACATCCCCACTGTGCAGACCTGCAAACTGAGGCTCCCCACAGCAGGCGGCAGAGCGGGCAGGGACTCCCGGGCTGACTTTCCGCCTGTATCCTTCCCAAGGCAGCTTCTTGGCTGGTAGCCTTTTCTTTGAAGAACCTTGGAGGGAAGGAATGCCACTTGGGATGTCAGAGTTCACGCTGCACCGTGAAGCCCTGCCTGACACAGCCCCAGGAGGAGGAGGTGACGGGTGTGGGCTCGGTGTAGGAGTTGGGGGATGCGGGATCTGGGGGCTTAGGCGGTGCTTTTTCACTCTTTCATTGCTCTTCCAAACAGCCCTGGGAGGCAGGAGTGACTATTCCCAGTCAGCAATTCAGATCCCACACGGTAGGTAGGCAGGAAACAGCCCATCAAAACTTGGCCCGCGTTCCTGATGGCATCAACTGAGCCCACAGAGCCGACTGTGCAGGTGATGTCGGCTCCTCCGGACGCTGCCAAGGCCCGGCTTCCCTTGTGGAGGAAGCGTCCACCCAGGGCGGCATCTACCAGCCATGCCCCCACTTCTGCTACCATGGCGGGGGCTGCAGTGAGCCAAGACGGAGCCGCCGCACTCCAGCCTGGGCGAAAGAGCGAGACTGCATCTCAACAGAACCAAACCAAACCTCTGAGAGAAGCTCCCGTCCCCACCGCTTTTCCAGGCCCTCCTGCCCAAGCCACCCGTGACTTCCGTGGTGCGAAATCCAAAGGTGAAGTCCCGGCCTGCACGGAGCTCAGTCCTTGAGCACACTTGGTCCCTAAGGGAGGCTACTTAGAGTCTTTGTTTACCCTTTTCGGATAATCTGGCTACAGAAAGTCTCCTGAGTGTGCTTCCCACTTGCCGCCCAGATGCCGCAGGGATTATCCCATAGGAATTTCCAAGCCACATCTGGCTGGGAGGGTGTCTGATAAGGGATGAAAGATGTGTACAGATGGGAAGGTGAGACACCAGCTGGCAGGTGGCTAAGCTGGATTCCTCGGAACGCCAAAGACGACCTGTGGTTTAGCAGAATGATTGGACGTAGGTGGGCAGGTTTGGTAAGGTCCTGGTAAGAAGGAGTAATAAATGGGAGGGTTATTATTATATTGCCTTCATCACATGAAGATCAAGAGGCTGGGCAATTTAGAGAACTAGAAAACCTGAAAACGCCCTTCCTGCCTATGTCCTAGAAATGCTAGATAAGAAATTATAAACATCTTCTACCATCGAGCTTGTAAGCAAGTGAGGAAAATCAGGAGCCAGCATGATAACATTATAATTCCCCTTAAGACATGTATTCATATTATAATATTACAACGTGTAAGATATAAGATATAATACCCCATTAAAAAAAATTTTTTTTTTTTGCTTGCTCTGTTGCCCAGGCTGGAGTGCGGTGGAGCGATCTCGGCTCACTGCAACCTCCACTTTCCAGTTCAGGCAATTCTCCTGTCTCAGCCTCCTGAGTAGCTGGGATCACAGGCACACACCACTATGCCTGGTTCATTTTTGTATTTTTAGTAGACATGGGGTTTCACCATGTGGGCCAGGCTGGTCTTGAACTCCTGACCTCAAGTGATCCACCCACTTTGGCCTCCCAAAGTGCTGGAATTATAGGTGTTAGCCACTGAGCTTGACCACATAGAAGACGTAATAGCACATTTAATACTGATATTACTGAAGGCCAGCACAGTGCTTGAAGTATGCAGTTACATGTGTGGAGTGATAGTCTCACTGCCTTCATGGATCAAGCCCTCTTGAATAGCAGCAATCCCACGTGGTTGACTGTTGCTGCTGCCCATTTCAAGATAAAGAAACTGACCATCCCCCTTGCTGGTTTCAAGTCTATGACACCCAGGCTGGAGTGCAGTGGTGTGATCTCAGCTCACTACAACCTCCGCCTGCTGGGTTCAAGCGATTCTTCTGCCTCAGCCTCCTGAGTAGCTGAGATTACAGGTACCCACCACCATGGCTGACCAAGTTTTGTATTTTTAGTAGAGATGGGGTTTCCCCATGTTGGCCAGGCTCGTCTAGGAACCCCTGACTTCAAGTGATCCACCCGCCTTGGTCTCTCAAAGCGCTGGGATGACAGGTGTGAGCCACTGCACCTGGCTAGGAAAATATTTTGAACTAAATACTCAGACAGGCTGGGCGTGGTGGCTCACACCTGTAATCCTGGCACTTTGGGAGGCCGAGGCGGGTGGATCACCTGAGGTTGGGGGTTCGAGACCAGCCTGACCAACAAGGTGAAACCTTGTCACTACCAAAAATACAAAAATTGGCCGGGTGGATGGCAGGCACCTACGGTAGTCCCAGCTACTCAGGAGGCTGAGACAGGAGAATTGCTCGAACCTGGGAGGCAGAAGTCGCAGTGAGCTGAGATCGTGCCACTGCACTGCAGCCTGGGTGACAGAGTGAGACTCTGTCTCAAAAGAAAACAAAACAAACAAACAAAAAACTCGGACATTAAGTGAGAGTGTGGCAGCCTTGTAAGGTGGAGAGAGAGGGTGTTGAGACAGAGGGGTTATTAAACTGTGATGGCAGCCGGGTGATCAGGCGCTTGGAGGCGAGACTGAATTCTCCACAGGACGCCAGAGGGCTGGAGGGGTTGCAACCTTGAGAGTCTCGCTCTGCTGGAGTGCAATGGTGTGATCTCGGCTCCCCGTCACCTCTGCCTCTGGGGTTCAAGCAATTCTCCTGCCTCAGCCTCCCAAGTAGCTGGGATTACAGGTGCGCGCCCCCACGCCTGGCTAAAGGGGTTGCAACCTTAATAAAATGCAGCCTAGAAAAGAATCTACCCACTGACAATAAGAGATGACAAGAAAACTTGTCTGACTCCTCCTGAGCTTGAGGTAGTAAAAAGCGTGCCATTCTCCCGAGAACCTCTAGCTAGGGGTCAGCCCTCGCCTAGGATTAGGTTTGAAATGTATAAAGCTTAAACCGAGGAATGCGAAAGTGGCCCCAGGCCCGGGACAGCCCTATGCTGCTCGGGAGAGCAATTATAAAAATGCTCTGGATAGGGAAATTGTCATAAACAATAATTTATTGTATAGTTCAAAGTAGCTAGAAGAATTGTAAGGTTCCAAATGCAAAGAAGGGTCAGGTGCGGTGGCTCACACCTGTAATCCCAGCACGCTGAGAGGTCGAGACGGGCGGATCACCTGAGGCTGGGAGTTCGAGACCAGCCTGGCCAACATGGCGAAACCCCGTCTCTACTAAAAATACAAAATTAGCCAGGCATGGTGTCACATGCCTGTAATCCCAGCTACTCGGGAGGCTGAGGCAGGAGAATGGCTTGAACCCGGGAGGTGGAGGTTGTGGTGAGTCGAGAGCCTGCCATTGTACCCCAGCCTGGGCCACAAGAACAAAACTCTGTCAAAAAAAAAAAAAAAAAGCAAAGAAAAGATAAATGTTTGAAGTGATGGCTTTCCCAGTTACCCGGATTGAATCAATATACATTGTGTGCAGGGGGTGAAATATCACACATACCCCAAAAGTTTGTACAAATGTTCCACATCAGCAACAATGAACGTGCTCTGGGAGGCATGGCTGTGAGCTGGGATTCTCACAGATGAAGTCTTCCTGGAGATAAATTCATGATCCCAAATTACACAACACACAGAAACAGGCCACCCTGAGGGAGGGACAGAGAAAACGCCACACACACCAGGAGGAAATTCCTGAGACATGATTGGAAAGAGGTTGTACAATTAAATTTGCCTCACATAATTAAAGCTGCGAAAGAAGGAATCAAAAATGCAAGAATAGGCCGGGTGCGGTGGCTCCCGCCTGTAGTCCCAGCACTTTGGGAGGCCGAGGCCGGTGGATCACCTGAGGTCAGGAGTTCAAGACCAGCCTGGCCAACGTGGCAAAACACCGTCTCTACTAAAAGTACAAACTTCAGCAGGGCGTGGTGACATGCACCTGTAATTCAGCTACCTGGGGGGCCGAGGCAGGAGACTCTCTTGAACCTGGGAGTTCACAACACTGCACCCCAGCCTGGGCGACAGAGCGAGACCCCGTCTTAAAACAAACAATAAACCAAAAAAACACAAGAATAGAACAAGATGTTGTAAAAGACAGATGCACAATAGGATAACTTTTTTCTTCCTTTTTTTTGGAAACAGTCTCACTCCAAGGCTGGAGTGCAGTGGCACAATCTTGGCTCACTGCAACCTCTGTCTCCTGGGTTCAAGGATTCTTTTGCCTCAGCCTCCAAGTAGCTGGGATTACAGGTGTGTATCAGCACACCTGGCTAATTTTTGTATTTTTAATAGAGACGGGGTTTTCCCATGTTGGCTAGCCTACTCTCGAACTCCTGACCTCAAGTGATCTGCCCGCCTTGGCCTCCCAGAGTGCTGGGATTACAGGCGCCAGCCACCGCACCTGGCTCTAATAGGGGAACTTCTGATGCGTGGCATCATCACAGTGCTCCCCCAGGGAGAAAGGATGGTACCATGGAAGCCAGGGCCCTGGGCACTGCGCCTGTGAGCGGAACCGTCTTTCTGGGCACTATCTGGGTTAGAAGGGGACAAAGCTAGGCAGAAGGAACATCCTGCAGTCTCAGCTTTGATTCCTGGTCCCTCCCCTGGTGCTCGGTATTCTGTGTAGAAGTTCTGGGGCCGGGCGCGGTGCCCCATGCCTGTAATCCTAGCATTCGGAAGGCTGAGGCTGGTGGATCACTTGAGGTCAGGAGTTCGAGACCAGCCTGACCAACATGGAGAAACCCTGTCTCTACTAAAAAAAATTACAAAATTAGCCCGGTGTGGTGGTGCGCACTTGTAATCTCAGCTACTCAGGAGGCCTGAGGCAGGAGAATCGCTTGAACCCAGGAGGCAGAGGTCACGGTGCGCCAAGATCACACCATTGCACTCCAGCCTGGGCAACAAGAGTGAAAATCCGTCTCAAAAAAAAAAAAGCTCTGAGCAACTCCAGTTTGTGGTGCCTGGGCATGTCTGAGAGGGTGTCAGGCACCGCAGCCCACGCCTGGCGGAGTCACAGTGGCTGTGAGTGTGCCTTTCACTGGGGAGGGGGGTGTGGCTTTCATTGCCTTCCCTGAAAGGGCAGGGCTCCCACCTTAAGGAGAAGCTGAGGGAGAAGCTATGGAACATCCACAGACTTCGGGTGGGGGAGGAAAACGTTATTTTTGTGGTTAAATGCACATAGCTTTATTCCAGACAGAGGATAAATCCTCTTGTTCGTTTTGTGATAGGGTCTGGCTCTGTCCATTCGGCCCCTGCTGCCCATTTTACAGATGGTGAGACTGAGGTATTGCACAGAGATGGGACATTAAGGTTGAGAGAGGAGACCATCTCTCTCCCTTCCTGTCCTCTGTTAGAAAAGAGGGGAGGAGAGAGAAAACAGAACAAAGTTGAAGTCAGTAGTCAGGCCAGACGCTGACCCACCAGCCTGACTGCAGTGGGGCCCAAGGACTGAGAAATTATCCCCCTCTGTAACTGGTGTCTGTGTTATCTTCCAGCCTTGAAAACGTTGCCAGTGTTTTTCTTACTGCCCAAGGACCTTCCCTGAGTCAGTACTCCCCGCCAGACCTCCCCCCTTAGGAATGCCTCGGTCACTAAGTGATTTACTGCCTTTGTTCAACTTCCGTTACTCATCCCCTCCCATGTAAATTAGCAAATCAATGAAAGCCAAAGACTGTGAGGTCAGCTGTCCAGCCAACGGGCAATGACACAGTTTTTCCTCTGCTCCCCCTTGGGTTGTATATCTTTAAAAAGAAAAACAGGCTGGGCGAGGTGGCTTACCCCTGTAATCCCAGCACTTTGGGAGGCCGAGCCCGCTGGATCACTGAGGTCAGGAGTTCAGGACCAGCCTGACCAATATGATGAAACCCCATCTCCACTACAATACAAAAACTAGCTGAGAATTGCTTGAACCTGCGAGGCGGAGGTTGCAGTGAGCTGAGATCACGCCACTGCACTCCAGCCTGGGTGACGGACAGACTCTGTCTTAAAAATAAATCAATAAAATAGGAAAGACACTGCTTTCCCGGGAGCTGGGCTTCTGGACGTGGGTCCGCTGGTGCTCCACAGCCAGCTGAATAAAGCCTCTTCCTTCCTCACTCCAGCATCTGAGGGGTTCTGTTAGCGGCTCGTCCTGCAGCCAGGTCACCGGCAGAGCAGGATGGTCCCAGAGCATGAGGTAAAAGACACGTGCAGGGAGGCCCTACTGGGTGCTGGCACTGCAAACCCGTCTGCCCTCTGCCCTGCCCGGGGCAGATCTCCAGGCCCAGATTTCCACCCACATTCTTCAGAAGAGGCGCCGGAGGCTCTGAGGGAAAGCTGACCTGCCGGGTTCTAGGGTGCATGCATGGAAGGGCTGAGATTGGAGCCCAGCTGTGACTCCGGAGCCACAGGCTTCCCACAGTGACCCCCCGCTACACGGCACAAGTCCTCAGTAACCCCAGCAGCCTCCACTCCAGGAGCACCTGCGTGCCAGGGCCTGAGTCCCACGGCTGCCACTTCCTTTCCCCAGAGAGCCACAGGAGGGCAGTAAAGGGAGGCCTGGAGAGGGAGGAGGCCTCAGCCTCCAGAGGGGACATTTCACCCGGGCCTGCGAGGATGACCTCACCCAGCAAGGGCAAGTGGGGCCCAGAGCACGGCGACAGGAAGGGGCTGCCCCTCTCGCTGTGGATGGTGACAGGAGCCGGCCCTGTGTGCTGCACCCACACCCACTGTCTGCCCCTCACCTCACAACGGTGCCCTGGGCAGAAGGCGGGGGGCGGGTGAACGCTGGTGACACCAGGCGGCACAGGCGGTTGGAGTGCAGGTGGGAGGTGACCTCGGGCCTCCTGACCGCGCCCCCCGCAGCGCTCTTTGCCCTTCCCCATTGTCACCAGCACATTTTCTGTCTCTTTCTTTCTTTCTTTCTTTTTTTTTTGAGACTGAGTCTTGCTCTGTAGCCCAGGATGGAGTGGCAAAATCTCGGCTCACTGCAACCTCCGCCTCCCGGGTTCAAGCGATTCTCCTGCCTCAGCCTCCCGAGTAGCTGGGACTACAGGCACCCACCACCACGCCTGGCTAATTTTTGTATTTTTTTGGTAGATACGGGGTTTCACCATGTTGGCCAGGCTGGTCTCGAACTCCCGACTTCAGGTAATTCACCCTCCTCGGCCTCCCAAAGTGCTGGGATTATAGGCATGAGCCACTGTGCCTGGCCATCACCAGCACATTTTCTACCACTCTTGAGGCTGGGTCAGCCCGGCTCCCAGTTCCTGGCCCCACTGGGCTCACACCTCAGGTTCTGTGGTTGGGGTGGTCCTGGCGGCTTTTTTTTTGAAACGGAGTTTTGCTCATTGCCCAGGCTGGAGTGCAGCGACACAATTTCCGCTCACTGCAGCCTCCACCTCCCAGGTTCAAGCGATTCTCCTGCCTCAGCCTCCTGAGTAGCTGGGATTACAGGTGCCCACCACCACGCCCGGCTAACTTTTTGTATTTTTAGTAGAGACGGGGTTTCATCACGTTGCCCAGGCTGGTCTTGAACTCCTGACCTCGGATGACCCACCCACCTCAGCCTCACAAAGTGCAGGGATTACAGGCGTGAGCCACCAGGCCCAGCCCAGGTGGCTTGTTTAGCTGAAAAGCCCCAGGCCCCTCCTTAGCCTGCCCTTCTGGCCTGGGCCCTCCTGGACCTCAGTCAATTCGGGAAGCCCCAGTTTTGCCGACCCAACCCAGTCCGGGGGACACACCCCACCTGTCACTGCAGTCAGAGTCAATGAAACCGACCCCACAAGGGGACCCAGCCATGTCCTTGAGCTAGGGCTTCTGACAGAGGATGGGGATGGCCCTCTTCGGCGATCCATGAAGCCTATCAAGGAGGACGGGGCGGACACAGTCACTCATCTGCAGAAGCTGCTTCCATCCTCTGGCTGGCTTGGGAATAGGTTTCCCATCTTACTGATGGGGAAACTGAGGCTCAGGATGCAGCTAACGAGCATGGGGCGGGGAGAGGGGGTGACTCCGCAGCCAGGGGGCTTGGGACCCCAGAGGGATTGGATCTGAGGCCGGCTAGGGGACCTGCCTTCAGGGGTCCCCAAGAGTCCATGAGTTACTCTTTATTGGGCCTGAGGCAAGGCGGGCTGGGAGGGTGGCCACTGCTCCTGGCTCCCCACTCCTCCTGCCCTCCTCTGGGGTGCTGGGCGTGGGAGGACGGCTTTGCCCAGCCACTTGGCCTGTCCCCCAAGGGGGCTCTTCATTCAGATCTTCTCGGCAGTTTCTGGTTTTGAGTAACCAAGGTCTGGGCCCTCTGTCTTGTGGCTCTGGGCGTGGGTGGCAGATGGGGGGGGGGCCAAGGCAAGAAGCCTCTTCCTCAGGAGCAGGGGCTGCCAGGTGGCCCTCGAGGGGGGTGACTATC
>PVKP010055666.1:0-10941 GCA_004027715.1 Plecturocebus donacophilus
TACATTCAGGTGGGTTTACTCATACCATAGCCAAAGTATCTCAGTGATATATATGCTCATCTACCTCTAAATCTCCAACAACAGTAAGGAAGCCTTTTAGATCAATAGTTCTCAAAATGTCCCTGGACCAGCAGCATTGACATTACCCTGAAACTTATTAGAAATGCATATTCTTGGGCCTTATCCAGTTCTCATCAATCTGAAAGGAGGAATGGGTACAGGAACAATTGTGCTTTCACAATCCCTCCACATCATTGTGATCCTTGCTGTAGTTTGGTAACCTCTGCTTTATGTAGTACTCTGTTGTCATACTGACATCAGAACTGACCACAGGGAGTGAGAGCACCCCTCATTATTCCTTCTAACTTACCTTTTTCCATTGTTGCTTAATTTGATTTTGCTATCCCTAAAACAAACAAAAAACAAGAAAAAGAAAATTAAAAAGGAAAGAGAGAGACAGAAAGGATTTGAAAACTGTTGGCCAAATAAACCTTTTGCTTTGAGTTTCAGTCTGACTCTGGGTCATCAGCTCTTTCCAAACAAGACTTGGGGTGTCTGCAGAGCCCTGCAGCAGCTAGAATGTGGTGGACATCTAAAAAATATTTAGAAATGCTAATCATCACTGTTATCAATAATGCTCCATAGAGATCTCCCTTGAGCTATTGGAAGTGAAGTTAGCAAGGAACTTAGAGAGGTGTGCACTGTTTGGGGAGGGCAGAGAGAATTTGAAGAGGTAGAGGAGCCCTGAGAATAATGTTAGAAAAAAAAGGAATGCAAAACTTGTTGCAAAAAGAAGAAAAGAAGGAAAGAAAGAAAAGAAAAAGAAAATTATTCCCATCAGGGAAGCCGGTGAAAATGGATTTGTTTTCTGGAACTCAATGCATTTAGACAAAGGAGCCCAAAGAGGAGGTCCAGATTTGGGGGTGGTTTGAGCAAGGCTTCCAGGAGGGAAGGTAGAGGCATGTCTGGACACCTGGGCAGCCATGGATAATGGAGAGAACAGGCCATGAGAGTAACCCTGTGCAGGAGGAAGAACGCTTCCGCAGGACTGGACTCTTCTGCAGGACTGGACTCTTCCGCAGGACTGGACTCTGGCACCACTCCCAACTAACTTTGGTCTTAGGCAGCTTCCCGAGCAGCTCTAAACTTCAGTTTTCTCAACAGCCAATGGGCTCAATGATTCTTATCTCACATCTTGTTGGAAGTTGACGTAAATCAATGTACTATGATCTGAACTGCATACCCCCTAGTGGCATCTGCAGAGAAGGAGGAGTAGTCATCCATCCATACCATGATGGATGACGGACAAGGGAGGAAGGGACAGTGGAAAAGAGGAAGGGAAGTGTAGGAAAAAGAGATCCTTGTCATTCGATTCACTAGTATCCCAAGAGTAATACTGCATGCAAATTTTCACTTGCAGGAGTCAAAAAGAAACTCCCCCAAATTCATATGTTGAAGTCCTAACCCCCAGTGTGACGAATTTAGAGATAAGACTCTCGGGAAGTAATTATGGCTAGATGAGGTCATGGGAGATGAGACCCCATGATAGGATTGGTGGCTTTATAAGAAGATGAAAAAACAGAGACAGAGAGAGAGAGGTCTCTCTCTCTGCCATACAAGGATATCACAAGAAGGCAGCTTTCTACAAGCCAGGAAGAGGGCCTTCACCAGAAACAGAATCAGCCAGCAACTTGATATTAGACTTCAACTTGATATTAGACTTCCAGTCTCTAGAACTCTGAGAAAATAAATGCCTGTTGTTTAAACCACCCAGGCTATGGTATTTTGCTATGGCAGCCTGAGCTGGCTAATACACAAGTATGTTAGGGACCTTGAATAGTGCTTGGCTTATTCTAAATGCTCAATAAATAAATAAATAAGATTCATAATAAATACATTAATAAGCAGTAAGTTAGGAAAATTCGATTGCCAAGGTCTCTGAATGGCTAAACTGAGTGTGTAATTTATTATCTTGACCATGGGGGGTTTGTGAGCAGGAAACAAAAAGAGGAAGCATATGTATGCATAGCTCTGAGGTCAGTGTGACAATAGGGCACTATATAAGTCAGGATTCAGCAAACGTGAGGGTACATCAGGATCACTTGGAGGGCTTGTGAAAACATGGGTTGCTGCCACCCCTACTTTCTCTTTCAGATTCAGCAGGTCTGGGATGGGGTTCAAGAATTTGCATTTCAAGTAGGTTCCCAGGAGCTGCTGCTGGTCTAGGGACCAGACTTTAAAAGAAGGGGGAAGAAAGAGAGAGAAAAAACAGATTAGCATGACCTATGGTCTGGAATGGCAGCAGCATGCTTGTTCCGTGGATATTCAACCCACAATATGATGGATGACAGAGAACGGAGGTGGTGCCTGGAGCTGCCAGAAGTAATTGCTTCAAGCATGGCATGCTATTATGGCATTGGTTTTTTGGTTTTGCTTTGCTTTAAGGGTAAACCACTATAATTAGAAAACTTGCAAAATCCTGACTTACAAAGTGAGCAGATTTTCAAATCAGAGAAACACAGTTTTCATGCCTTCTCCAAGTTGTGTATCTCTGCTCAGAAACGACTTTTTGGGGCCAGTTGAAAAGATGACTGATACTAGTTGCAAGGTAATATCATACACAATGCTGGTAAGGTCAGCTCTAGCTACAGGTCCATTAGGATGTTTGGTTGAATGTATGATGGTAGGAGTGAGATGGTGTCTTTTTTATCTGATTTTTCTTAGGACCCTGAGGTGAACATTTGTGATTTCTTCCACTCAGTGCTCATTTCTTCTTTATATTTGTACCTGCACTCTCCCCTCATCTTTCTTTAGGAAAATGCTTGTCACTGCATATTTTTTTTTTGAGACAGAGTTTCACTCCATTACCCAGGCTGGTGTGCAGTGGTGTGATCTCAGCTCACTGCAACCTCTGCCTCCAGAGTTCAAGTGATTCTCTTGCCTCAGCCTTCTGAGTAGCTGGCATTATAGGCACGCGCCACTATACCTGGCTAATTTTTGTATTTTTAGCAGAGACAGGGTCTCTCCTTAGTTGGCTAGGCTGGATTCAAACTCCTGACTTCAAGTGATCCACACACCTTGGCCTCCCAAAGTGTTGGGACTATAGGCATGAGCCACCATGCCTGGCATACTACATACTGCTATATGGTGTCCATCAGACTGCTAAATTCCTCAGTCTTCCTTTAAGCCATAAGGGTGTTCAAGGGGTCAAGGTCTGGCCAATCTTAGTGTCCTGTCCCATTAGCCCCTGTGACTGGGCTAAGGAAGCTTGTGACTAGACCAGCCTATCAGAATCCTTGTCTGGGATTCATCTGCAAATGAAAAATAAAATTCTAAGCCCCCCAACCATCTTAATGGACCCCTCCTCTTGGCCAAGGCATTCTAAAGTTAACCTGAAAAACTAGTTCAGGTGTGATGGGAAGAGGGAATCAGACATGCTTCATCTACCCTCCTCCCCTTTTGGAATTCAGGCTCAGCTGACCAGCATTAACATCAACTCAACCTTAAGGCTGATAGAACAGATGTTTTTAAGTCTGATAAGAAACACAATCTATTCTCTCTGCAGCCTGCTACCTGGAGGCTTCATCTACATGATAAAACCTTGGTCTCTACAATGCCTTATCACAACCCAGACATTCCTTTCTGTTGATTCCAGGTCTTTAGATAATAACTCTTTCAACCAATTGCCAATCAAACCTTCTCTGAATCTGCCTGTGACCTGTGAGCCCCCCATTTCCAGTTGTCTTACCATTCCAGAACAAACCAATATATATCTTACAAGTATTGGTTGATGCCTTATGTCTCCCTAAAATGTAGAAAAGTAAGTTGTAGCTCAACCACCTTGGGCACATGTTCTCAGGATCTCCTGAGGGTTGTGTCACAGGCTATTGGTCGCTCATGTTTGGCTCAGCATAAATCTCTTGAAATATTTGATAGAGTTTGACTCTTTCTGTTGACACATATATGGATGTCAGAGGAGAGAAATCACTCTTTCCTCAGATGGCCCTAAGATGTGATGATGTGAGTGAAACATGCAGTTCACCCAACCCCATAAGTAAATGGAGTCCTCTTGTAAGAGGGAATAAGCCCAACCTACAGAGAAAAGAGAAGCTGAGACTGGGCAGGGGAGGGAGAAAGGGGGAAAAGAAGGAAGAAGAGATGGGGAGGGAGGAAGGGACAGTAGAAAACAAGAAGAGAGGAGGAAGAAAAAGAGATCCTTGTCATTTGATTCACTAGAATCCCAAAGCTAATACCACGTGCAAATTTTTACTTGCATGAGTCAAAAAAAAAAAAAAAAAAAAAACTTCCCCATTTTACTTAAACTTTGAGTTGGCTTCTGGCACTTTTAACTAAAAGAGTCTGAATAATAAAGTTCATCAATCCACTTGTAACGTCTAACTTCTAGAATTCAGGTTGTGCTGGGAAATTGCTAATTCCACACTCAAGTGCCTACATCAGCGTGGGAAGGAGTCCTTTGGAGTGGTCTGAAATTTCAGGGCATTGTCCTCATTGGAAGCTTTGAACATTACACTTGGAAATGCTAATGAGAAAGAGAGAAAGAGAGAGGGAGAGAAGGCTTAACCAATTTTCAAAAGCCCAAGTCTGTCTTTTAGGAGAGAAAGAGGAAGGAAAAGGGATGGAAGACGCTGCAAGTATTTTTAGTGGATGAGACAATGGAGGGTCTTCGTTATCAGGTAGTGAGGAACTTTTCCTACAAAAGAGGCAAGTGGCTTTTGCATTTGTAGAAAGGACTAACCCTCCTGGGGGTGAGCTGATCAAGGTGAAGTTATATAACCTATGCAGTTGACTAAAGTGAATTCATGTCTCCAGGCCCTCAGCAGGAAGAGTGAGAAAGAGGACCGACAGGGTGTTGGTTCTGCCTATCCTCACACACAAGGGGCACGTGAGAGCTGAAGTAATCAGGTTTGCTTCCTACCCCACTGTGCAAGCACCTCGCTGTGCTAGTGGGCATTTGAAGGGATTTTCCAAATGCAACTTTAACCGTACACGATTTTCATCTTTGTAAAAATTTAGAACCTAGCTCCCTAAATGATACAGCACCATCATCGGCCTCATAAGCCTGTTCAGAGGGTATGTGTGTGTGTCTCAGAATATATCCGATGGTTATTTGAAGCTCAGTACTAATAAGCCATATAATAACTGGGTTCTGTAGTATTTGAAATCAAAATCACTTTTAGATTCCTCTAGTCCTCTGGGCTGTTGTAAATGATAAGTACATCAAAATGCCTTGTGATGGCCGTCTGGGAAAAACATCCTCTCAGCCAATTTACCAGGCAACTTTTATCCCATTGAATAAACTCGAAGCTCTAAGGCAGTGACTCTGCCATCAACAACATATATGAAAGGCTGCACTTTGTGGTTGGTCTGTTTTGTGCGAGGTGGGCACTTGCTGTTATACTTGCCCAGTGGCACTTTTTAATTGGAATGATTTTTATTTGGTCTGATTTCCTGAAATAGAATACATCAGCTGCTTTAGAAACCCCGGATAGTCTATCGGCACAGAGAGCAAATTGTCCTGGGGTTCTTGGCTTAGCTGTTTGTGGGGGGAAAGACGACTGGGCGGGGGTGGGGGGGCAGTTGCAGCATATTCAAATCTGATATTGAAACAGTTTGTGTGTGTTTAAGGAGTAACCGCAAATTTGACATGCCACCTCCACCCAAACCCCAAACTGGTTCCATTCCAATAGGCAGTAGTCTCAAAGACTCTCTTAAATGGCTCATTTCTTCCTATTTACAACTCTCAAAGTGAGCTGTTTTTTAAGGGGAAATCAGTTTCTATGAACGTCTAGGGCCCCACGTGGGTCTTTGCTTTTCATTTGTCCTGCTTTGTTTAGACCAAAGAACACCTCAAGCCAGTAACCAGGTGAGCAGGGACCGGCGACAGGCACAGTCCCTGAAACCCATTCATGCACAGGGATTGAAGGAGTTGTCATATTTTAAATAAGGCTAATCAAGCTGTCTTTTTGTGAAAGTACCAAAACCCACATACAAACGTCACCCTCGGTGTGTTCTCATTTCCACTGAGCAAAAGTGAAGGGGAGAAGGCTTCTTGGGAAGCTGACGCTGGCACATAGAATGAAGCAAATGCTGTCCCACAGGTGTGCACAGCGGGCTTCTTTTCAGATGGAGGATGAGGAGGAGGCAGTGTGGTTCTTGCGTACTAAGGGACTAGTGTACTGCTCCAGGTGTGATTTTTCTTTTCTGTCACAGTTGAGCCCAGTTTGAATTTCTTCCCCTACTTTCTTTTGGTTCACTCTTTTCCTTCATGGTAATCTTGCTGCTTAATGACCCTAGCCCTGGGCTTCCAAGACAACTTGCCAAGAAGGTCCAGTTTACTTTTGAAGTCTATGGCTTCTCACTTCCTCTTCCTTCATCCCTCACCTCTTCTCACTTTTCTCCTCATACCTCCCAAACGATGTCTGAAATATTCACTACTTCCAAGTGGCCCCACTTCTACAACCCACCCAAGCCTGTCATTTTGTTTAATAACTACTACTTATTTGGGTTTTGGCTCGGGGCCAGTCATCAGCAAACATTTTCTGCAAAGGGCTAGACAGTAAATAGTCTCAGCTTGTGAGCCACGCTGTCTGTTGCAGCCACTTCACTCTGTTATATCATGTAAATAGCCATGAACCATGTGTAAAGGAACAGGTAGGTGTGGGTGTGTGTTGCAATAAAATTTCATTTACAAAAAGAGGCAATAAGCGGCTTGATTTGGCCTGATGGTCAAATGGAGTGCGTCCATGTGACATACACAGGAAACTCACAAGGCTTTTAAGAATGTTATGTCCCCCAAAACACTGCCAAATTGAACTGAAAGGGACAAAGAGAACAAAATGAAAGAATTTTGGGCTGTCAGATTCCCTAAATTCTATAGACAGGAAACAGGCTTATGAAACTACAGCTGCAAACAGGGATTACCCTTTATGAAAAAGGAAAGATGACTTTGAGCACAGACCTTGTAGGCTCAGAAGGCAGAGCCTAGAGCTGTGCCTTGAAACCTAATGGAGTTTTTCTGGTTGGATTTAGAAAACATTTGGGACTAGGGACTCCTTTTTTCTTTCATTCTTCTCCCATTTTGAATGGGAATGTCTTTAACTGTTACCCTGGCAGAGTGTGTTTCATTTTGTATTTTGGGAGCAGATAATCTGTTTGCTAGTTTTATATGTCCACAGATAGAAATTGTGCCACATGCTAGACTGTACCCAGAGCTTCAGCCATGCCTAAATTAGATGATTTGTATGATGAGAAATGAAACTTTTGACCTGATAAGTCTTAGATGAGATTTTGGATTGGGGTTCATTGCTGTAACGGGTTGAGAGTTTTGAAGAACGGGGTCAATGCAATTGCGATAGGCATACAACTTTGGAGACAGACAGCAGATTGTTGCAAGTTGAATAACGGCCTGCAGGTTGAATGAATGAACCACCAGGCCGGTGTGGTGGCTCACACCTGTAATCCCAACACTTTGGGGGGCTAAGGCAAGAGGATCACTTGAGCCCAGGAATTCAAGACCAGCCTCGTAAAAGTAGTGAGATACTGTCTCTTTTTAAATTAAAAATAAAAATAATAACGGCCCTCCAAAGATGTCCAAATCCTAATCCCTAGCACCTGTGAATATATTACTTTCCACTGTGAAAGGAATTCCGCAAATGTGATTATGTTAAGAATCCTGAGATGGGGAGATTATCCTGGTGGGCTCAATGTAATCAGAAGAGTCCTCATGAGAGATGAGCAGGAACATCAGAATCAGAGAGAAAAGATTTGAGGATGGAAGCTGAGGTCAGAAAAAAGAGAAGATGCTACACTTCTGGCTATGAAGTGGAAAGAAGGGTCCACAAGCCAAGGAATGCAGGCAGTCTCTAGGAGCTGGACAAAGCAAGGGAGAAGATTTTCCTCTAGAGCCTCCTGAAGGAAGGCAGGCTGACGCCTTGATTTTAGCCCAATATTTTGATTCAAGCACTATAGGATAATAAATTCACATTGTTTTAAGCCCACTAGGTGGTCATTTGTTATAGCAGCAAAGGAGACTAATACAGCTTTTGCCAACCACTGATCTAAACATAAACTATGTTAGGGGCTTTTATGCATTACCTTCTCTAGTCCTCACAACAATGCTTCGGGCAGGTATCAATATTCCCACTTGCAAGAGAGAAAATGCTGCTTGCAGAGATTGATTCAACAGTCTAGTTTATTGAACTTCACGGCCTGTGTTTCTGTCATACTGCTCTACTCAGGCAGACTTCCATTTCCCTTGTTTCAGAGTGCCTCCCCAATTGCCCTTAATATTTACCAGTCCTGGTCCCAATCTCTTGGAACTTTTTCTCTGCTCCTATGCATATGTTTTTCATTCACTCAGCCTACAGTTTCTGAGACCTACCAAGTACCAAGCCTTGGTTTAGGTTTCAAGAAAGGTATATAAAAAAGATGTTTATTCCAGGCTGGGCAAGGTAGCTCACACTTTGTAATCCCAGCACTTTTAGAGGCTAAGGTAAATAGATCACTTGAGCTCAAAAGTTTGAGACCAGCCTGGGCAACATGGCAAAATCCCATCTCTACAAAAAATATAAAAATTAGCCAGGCGTGGTGGCACATATCTGTAGTCCCAGCTACTCAGAAGGCTGAAGTGGGAAGGGTTACCTGAGCCAGGGAGGTTGAGGTTGCAGTGAGCAGTGATCATGCCACTGCACTCCAGCCTGGGTGACAGAGCAAAACCCTGTCTCAAATATATATACGTGTGTGTGTGTGTGTGTGTGTGTGTGTGTGTGTGTGTATGTATTTGTATATATATTTGTATATATACATATATGTATATATTTGTATAAATGTGTATATATATGTGTGTGTATATATACATGTGTGTGTATATAGATATATGTGTTTGTATATATGTATAGCCTATTCTAGAAGAATCAACATTTTTCTCTTTGGTACTTTGGGATGGGGTTTTTGGGAGATAATTAGATATAGATGAGGTCATGAGGGTAGAACCCTCAGGATTCATGGCTTTGTAAGAGGAGGAAGGGTGAGATCTCTCTCTCTCTCTCTCTCTGTCACTCTTTCTCTCTCTGCTGTCTGAAGACATAGCAAGAAGGTGTCTATCTACAAGCCAGGAAGACAGCTCTCACCAGAAAAATTAATCAGTAGGCACCTTGATTTTGGATCTCCCAGTCTCCAGAAATGTGAGAAAGAATTGTCTGTTGTTTAAGCTATTCAGTCCATAGTATTTGGTTATTGTAGCCTGAGAAGATGGAGGCAATATACAAAGCAAAAACAAAACCCTAAAAATAGCACTTGGACTAGTAGCTGAAACAAGGTTGCACATTTGTAATCAGTGGGCTAAGCAGGAGGCAGGACAGTATGGAGTGGTGGGCTGACCCTTAGCTGGCCTCAAGGATCCTCACCGCCTGGTATGTATGCCCCTGTGATCCCACTCTGTGACAGTGGGTTGGCCAAGCCACTTGCTTCCAACCAACAGAATATGGCAAAGGTGATAAGCTATCACTTCCATGATTATGTTACATAAAATTGCAATGTCCCATATTGCTAATAGGCTCTCTCCTTTGCTAGATTTAATGAAGCAAATTGCCGTGTTGTGAGCTATCCTATAGTGAGGCTTATCTGGCAAGGAACTGAGGGTGATCTCCAGCTGACAGCAAGTAGGGACCTGAATCTCTGTCTGACAAGCTAAAAAGAACTAGCTCCTGCCAACAGCCATGTGAACTGGAAAGTAGTTATTTCCCCAGTCAAGCATTCAAATGAGACCTCAGTCCTGGCCAAAACCTTGGTTGTAGTTATTCAGAGGACCTCCTAAGCTGTGCCAAGATTACTCACCTTCAGATACAGTGAGAAAACAAGTGTATACTGCTTTAAGCTACTAAGATGTGATAATTTGTTATACAGCAATGAATAACTAATACAGGTTGAGAGCATGGGTTTAGACTCATTGGACATACATTGTGGGTTCAAATTTTGCCTTGACTGCTTATTCCTGTAATCTTGGGCATACCACTCAGGGGATTAGTTTTCTTATGTGCAAAATAAGAGAATACCAGAGCGCACCACATAACAAGTATTCAGTTATTGCTAGCTGTTATTATGTTTTAAGTGCTAAGGAATCACAGAAGAGGGAAATTTAATTTTCTCTGAAATCAGAGCAAAATAATTAAAACTAACACTTGCATTGGGCTCTCAAATTTACAAAAGCTCACATAGGAATTATTGAGTTTAGTCCTTACTGTGTTTTCTGACTATGGGCAATTTTGTTATTTTGTTTCCCAGGGAATATTTGGAGGTGTTTTTGGTTGTCACAACTAGAAGGTCCTACTGGCCTCTAGTAGCTGGAGAACAGAGATGCTGATAAACATCTTGCAATGCACAGGATACGCCCCCTACACACACACGCACGCACACACACACACACACACACACACATACACACACATACACACACAGAGAGAGAGAGAGAGAGAGAGACAGAGAATCATCTGACCAGCATGTTGATAGTGCTGAGGTTGAGAAACTGTGCCTTAATTTTCTTATGAGGGAGGGCATGCTTATCATCTATGACTCCTAGATGAGAAAACTGAAGTTAAGAAAGGTTGAGGGGGAGAGATCCAAGATGGCCGACTAGCAACAGCTCAGGAAAGTAGCTCCCAGTGAAAGCGCAGAGAACGAGTGGACGCCGCACTTTCCGACGAGTTTTTGTTGCCCACAGACCGGGAGATTCCCAGCGGAGAAGCCACGCGGGTCGCCGGTGCGACTCTTTTGGCCGGCGCGGCTCTTTTGCCGGCACCCAGCGCAGCGCTTCCCGGTGCAGAGTGTGTGGGACGGACGGGCTCGGCTGGTCCCATCCCTACAAGGAAAACAGCAATTGGAAGCACTGAGGACTGAGAGTTTCACAGCGGGCGCAGCGAACCC